>CAKALG010011200.1:0-16997 GCA_916700815.1 Helicolenus hilgendorfi
TTGTTGTTTACATTCATTATGAGAATTTTGGGGGAGTGTCTTTGGAGGGAGGTCTGAAGGGACGGGCTGTCAGTGTTGCCGACTTGGCGACTTTCTCTCTAGATTTAGAGACTTTCATTGGCAAAGAGTTGGCAACACTCGGCTGAGTTTTCCGGTTGGATAATCTTTAAAATCTAGCGTACTCTTGCTAGTTTCTCAAAATTACCAACGCTAGCTTTAAGGTTGAGAGACCTTCATTGTCATGGTGATGATAATAAACAATTGAAACAGGATTGGAACAGCGACCTCCTGTGTTAAAGTTCGATGTTCCTTTGCTCCCATTATAACTCCTACAGCAGCCAGATGGCTTTGCCACTTAATGTAAACGTGTGTCACTTTGGGGCACTTTCTAAATTAACAATACATTTCCATCTCTTTGTGATGGACAATAGTGAATACAACAAAACTCATAGGTTTTGGTCAAATACATTGTTTTGTTAGACATTGAAATGCCTCAGATCTGTATGTTACTCTAGTATTTGGACAGACACACATTGTTTGGGCTGTACGCTGCAGCACATTGGATATGAAACGAAATAACGACAGGGGTTAAAGTAATGACTTTCAGCTTTAAGGGTCTTTGAAGGTATTTACATCCATGTTGAATGAACAGTCTAGGAATTATGGGCTTTTATATACATATTCCCTCTAATGTTTGACTACAACTCATATACTGTTCCCCCCACTTAGGTGCAAACAGCCTCAAATTATAGTTGAAAGTCATGTGTTGAACCACAGTCATCGTTTCATTTTGGTTCCAATATGTTCTGAGCCAAACCAACAGAAAGTGTGTCACTCTCTAAATGCTGCACTGTGCTTCTAATCAGTCCCAATAAACCCCTCAAACATCACATTTGTATTTAGAAGACCTTGAGGTTTTATTGCCTCTTTTTTTTCGGACAGGCTTTCTCCTGTCGGGTTGAACTCGGACGTAATATAAAGATTTTTGGCCATGCATGTAAAGGAAATAAATGATCCACATAATCAATCACTTCTTGGTTGTCGTTTGCATCCCGATTGCAGGAGGGAAACAAATAAAGTCCAGGTTGCCTCGACTTTGTTAAAAACGTGGCTCGAGATCTGAAGGAAGCCGGTGAAGTATTCAAACTGAAGGAATGTATTTCTTCTCTTTAGTGCAGTACTCGGTGGTGGATATAAAATACAGATGTTGTACTGTTTAGACACAGATAAGTGTAGTCAAGACAAGAGGCTTCAGTGTGACCCTGGTGTGATGTTACAATGGTGCAGTGATTTCTTATCTGTGTGCTGTTGCTGTGACAGATTGGAGCTGATATAAGAGTTGGATGGCCACTGTATAAAGTTATGGCCCAGCATGCATTGAGGAAACCGCTCGGGGAGGCGTATTGAGTCCACAGGGTGGACACCACATGTTTTAAACACTCTGCCAAGTAGGGGATAGGACATCACCTGTGACTGGTTACACATCTAAAAACAAGAGTTATAGTTTTCACTCAAATCATAGGAGGAGATGCATTCACCCTTCACAAATCGTTTGCAAATATGAACCACAAAAAGTGCACGCTGAAATGCTGGAGCCGAGCCATAGCTGCATAAGGAACATACACTTTACTCCTGGCAGGCTGTCTTTACGCTGTCATATTCATGGTTTGGGTTTTTTTCTCCTTGGTTAACTTCAACTTTGAAAGATTGCCCACGTCCTGAACGTTAAGCTCAAATATCAGAGGTTCAAAGAGAAGAATAAAAATAGAGTTTTAAGCCCTATCAGAGTCATTTATCTGGTCGCTACAGCATTATTATGGGAACCAAAGCGCTTTTCTTACAGAAATATCCCATGTATTACATATATTTATGTAAAACAGGTACTGTAAATGCCAACCGAACTTTTTCATCTCAAAATTCCTGGTTTATTTTTTACCCCAGACAAGCTGTAATCAATATGTTTGAATATTTGGCCAATGAAGTGGTTTCTCCTTCCTGTGGCCTCCCTACAATCAACTACATTTCCTGTTGATGTATTTCAACCCGGTCTCATGGGAAGGCGTATAAATAGCACGACATTACGAGCGTGTCATGAGGACGCATTTCAGACTTTTCGCTTGTCCTTTGAATGCCACGCAACAAAATTACGGTATTGTCTGCAACAAAACCACTAAGTTAGGTTTAGGAAAAATGTCATGATTGGGCTCAAAATAAGTACTTAAACTAAGTAAAAGTACGTGCGGAAACTCTGTAACATAAGTACGGAAAACACGTCACAAACGTCACTAAAAAACATGTGACAAGTAAGGGATAATGTACAGTGAGCCTGGGTTCCGCAATCTCTGGAGGAGTTTATTTTACAACAATGACCCGCTAACTGTACATTATCCTGCTTATTACACGGCTACTTACTTAAGAAATAAGAAGAAATGCGTAGCATATTTACACGAATGAATTTACATTGCAGTCAGTACAGACAACATGGCGCACAAATGCAAAAAAGGCGTTCCTATTGCACGCTAAATGCCTTGCGCATTATCGTGTCATTCATAAGCCTTTTCGTGCGAACGGGCTGATATATTTAGTATTTTATTTTTTAGTCTACCAGCACTTGCACACATTTTCAGGCTGTTACATGTTTAAAGACACGTGATTTTACCAGCTCTTCTCACTCTCAGCAGTGCTAAGTGAATTAGTGAAGCATAAATGAACTCCCTTGCTCATTACCGTAGGTGAGTGATTAATGACTTCCACTGTGTTTGGATCCTCTGAACAGGATTAACCCTAATTTCTCTTTATGTTGTTTTAATAAGGAGGGCACGTTTCTTTGTTTGTGAAACAAACTGTCCCTCTGGGTAATGTGTTGCAATGACTCATGTTTACTGTGCGTTTTTTACACAGCCAGATTTCTCTCTCCGACTTCAAGCGAAATTCATTGGAAACGCTGCTCTGCACAAAATCAAAGCATTCAAGACTTTTCATCATGCAGTTTCTCTCTCATCTGTTGTTCTTGGATGTTCAAAGCATTGTTTTTTATACTTCCAATGCATTCCATAGTGAAGGAGCAGGAGAGCTGACCCGCAGCCAGCAGCTCATGTGGGACGCCAAGTTGGAGGCACACATCAGAAAGTACAAAATAGAATTACTAGCATAACAGTTTACATAAATTACACAAATTCCTGAGTGAATAGCAAGAAACAAACAAGGAATAAATCAGCAACTAAATGCCAATTAACAAGAAGCACCAAGTAGCTCTCGATTTAATCTGAATTAAAGACTTCCGTTACTTGGGAACAGACCACAAAATACTAGATAATGAACAAGTATGTTAGTTCTGAATAGGGATCAACATCTACATTAATGTGCTCTACATATGATGATTACTTTTTAGCCATGCAAATGTATGTATATATTTATTATTGGAAATCAATTAACAACACAAAACAATGACAAATATTGTCCAGAAACCCTCACAGGTACTGCATTTAGCATAAAACAATATGCTCAAATCATAACATGGCAAACTGAAGCCCAACAGGCAACAACATCTGTCAGTGTGTCAGTGTGCTGACTTGACTATGACTTGCCCCAAACTGCATGTGATTATCATAAAGTGGGCATGTCTGTAAAGGGGAGACTCGTGGGTACCCATAGAACCCATTTTCATTCCCATATCTTGAGGTCAGAGGTCAAAGGACCTCTTTGGAAATGCCCGTGCCCGTTTTTCCTCACCAAAATTTAGCGCAAGTTTGGAGCGTTATTTAGCCTCCTTCACGACAAGCTAGTATGACATGGTTGGTACCAATTGATTCCTTAGGTTTTCTAGTTTCATATGATCTAGCTTTAAAATTGAGCCAGTTGCGTTAATGTGTTAAAGAAATTAGTGCCATTAAAACAAATTTGCATTAACGCATTATTATCGCGTTAACTTTGACAGCCCTACTTGTATGATTTTGGTCATCTAAAAATGTCTTATTCAGCGTCCGGTTGTACTTAACTCCAACCTCTTGTGTCAATTCTGGTTGCAAAAAAACAAGATAGCGTTGGCCAAAATGCCGAACTCGAGGCTTTTCACAAACCAATGGGTGAGGTCACAGTGACTATGTCCACTTCTTAAAGCGTTAAACTTTTCCCAAATTTTAGTTTGTCCACACTTCGAGGCAGACGGTCGAAACTCACTGAGTTTGGGAGCAGCCACTGTAGCTTTATATAGACAATGCATGGCAGCTCGCCACAGGCCACAGTTCGCCACTGATCTGGCGTGAATTCGGCTGTAGACTCATGCTGCCTTGTGTCATACATTCCCAGTAACAAGCATAAAACCCCTCTTGTCCCATGACATATGTGGTCATTATTAAGACCATGGCTTATGTTCCAGCTTGATACAGTAAAACTGGTGCTTTGGGGCTGGCAAGCTTGTTAAAAATCTATTCATGTATTTCCTGTTGAATGAAAGTTATTTCTCTAATCAGAACAATAATTTAGACTGGAGTGAAAAATGTATTTACTCCAGCACAACTGCACACCAGATCTCCAGAGGTTGATCTTTATGACGCATGAGATAAGAGAGTGTTTTGGACTAAGCGACACATTTTGCATCCAACTTTCTGTGTGGGAAATGTGTGGTTTGGTCCAAAAAACTCACTTATCTCATGCAGAAATAAAAAAAAAATAAAAAAAAGTTCCAGACATCATGGTGCGAGGTGAGATTCCAACTTGTATAACAATAGGAATATAATCTTAAATAAATGACATTAGTTGTTGTGAGTGAGAGCAAATTAGTGACCACAATTGTCAAGTTCATTTTTGGTTTACTATTCATTTAACTTCTTTCTTCCTACTCAGACTTTTGTACACCCAATTGTAAAGTATTATCAATTGACATTTAAATTACAGGTCCTGCATAAGCACTTCCATCAGAGTGGTGCTCATGACTCTGATCCACATGTGCAGGACGACTATATCTTGTCAGAAACCCTTATATTTCCTGACAGAGTGGGTGGATTCTCTGTAGACCCCGGAGGCTCGTGTTCTGCCCTCCCTCTGTGTCCCAGACAGCCACAGGATGCAGCAGAGGTGCAGTGAAGCATCCGAGTCCAACTTTAGTGTCAAATTGCTGACCCAGCACACACAGACACTAAACACCAATGCTTTCATACCTGACAAAACCAGACTGAGACATACAGGGGATGGTATCACTGAGCAGGTGCACTGTGACATTCCCGTACAGCCGTTTTAAAAAAAAAAAACAGTCTTCCCGTTTCTGTCTTCACATGGCGGGTGGTCGGAGCGTGCTTCACCCTCAGATCCCCTGCTGTCACCGTGTGTGGAGGCAGCAGCACCATGTTGTAAAACATGTGACCCCCTCAGAGTAGATGACCCTGATGTAGCTGGGAGCCAGAAGCTGAAAGGTGCAAGGACAGGTTGTATTTACACAGGTGATGCTCAGGAAAAACTGTATACAGATCATTTTACTGACACACTCGCTGCAGAAAATGTCCATCTTAACAACTCATTTCATCTTGTGTTTAGTTTTTGAATTATTTTTCTTGGTACAAGTGGAAAGTCTCTCTCAGGAGGGTGAGATTAGTCACATGTTTCCATTGCAGCGTTAGGAATTTAGAAACAAATGTGTACAACCCCGCAATACGCCAAAGTGTGTGATAGACCGGCCTGTCCACCAGATGACAGCGTGTCAGTGTCATGTTTTGCCTCGCTGACACGTGAATATTACACCCGTGTATGAAGGTGCAGTACTAGCAGGGGGCAACAAAACCACTTAGTTAGGTTTAGGAAAAAACATCATGGTTGGCCTTAAAATAAGTATGTAAACTAAGTAAAACATGTACGGAAACAACGTAACATAAGTACGGAAAACACATCACAAACGTCTCTAATGTAACTTAGAAAACTAAACACTGACCTCCTGGTTGAAAGTCCTGTGTTTGTTGGACCCATCCACTTCCCCTATCACTCGCCATAAACTGTCTTTCTCGCTTTTTATTCTACGTCACTAGCTCCGAGCGTAACATATTTACACGGATGCTTTTACATTGCAGTCAGTACAGACTACATGGCGTACAAATGGCACACCAAAAGCAAGAACGGTGTTCTCATTGCACACTTTTGCCTTGCACATTATCGTGTCATTCATACTCTATGTGTAAAGCCATGCATATAATTTGGATCTTTTGAGGTTAGTTATTAGGTGCTTTTTTTTTTAGCATTTTTGGATTACCCAGAGTAACCGAGAAAAACAATAATGTGTACCGGCTCCTCAAAATAATCATAGACCTCGCTGTGAACAGTTGGAACTACTTTCTACTGAAGAAATAGTCCTCTGTGTTGACAGTGAGGCCTGTGATTATCCCGAGTACCCAAGATATTTGTTCTGGAAAGAAAAGCGCCTGTTGAGTTTTTCCAATTTCATTTTTCTCAGTGCTTCGAGCACCACAAACAAAATCCAATTTACTTTTTTGCACACTCTTTCGGGGCAGCAGCAGCAGAAAGATATAGATCTCTCAAAACTGGGGAAGATAAACAGACACGATCTGTATAGCTAGATAAAGGCTTCAGGTGACCAAATCAGGAGGGTACATGGAAAAATATGTATTTTTGTTAATATAGTGTATATTAACTGCCCATTTAACACATTTAATTAATTTGTATTTATTTAAATTAAATCTTGTATTTTTAGTGTTGGGGACTACATAAACATTGCTCTGCTGTGCTGTAGCTGGACTGAGTCCCTCAACAAAAAGCCAATGGGATTTTTCCATTGAGTTTTGGATAATTGCAGAAAATAAACTCTGTGGCAAACAAACGTTTATTGATGTATTTTATCTCATAAAACAAAATGTTAAAATCTCTTAAACTTGTGTTAACCACAGACCTTATTTCAGGCATTTAACTAAAAACCCATTGACTTAGAGACGAGGGAACCAGAGATGCTAAACTACTACTACTACAACTAATTTCTGGGTTTTAGGGCTCATTCCTGCACTACTCTATTCCCATTTACAGTAAACAGAAAGGATCATATACACAGATCATCTGCTGTCCTCCACCAATAATTAGATTTAATGCCTAAAATGCTATTGCTGTCTTTTTAAAAGTCTAGAAATGAAAACAAAAAGACTGGACTAAGAGAGAATCATTTAAATGATTTTGAGGGGAACGTTGGGTGGAATTTTCCAAGAGATGACTTTTGACCTTGCTTTAGATAAGATTAAGATTAGAAAACAAGCTTGATTAGTTTTTCAAAAGTTGAGACTTTTACAAGTTTCTGGAGAACTGTGATGGTAAATCACTTAAAACCCCCTACAGTGTATTTTGGTATTTCTGTGATATTTCATATTTATCTGAGTCACTTCCAGACTAAGTGGATTAGTCACACTGTTTGCCAATTTGTTTTTGACAAATAACTTAATTTTGTGCTCAAAGTAAAAGAAAAAAAAAGAACGAGGGTTGTTGCTAAAATGGGAATATGACGTCTGACTATAGTAGAACTTGCAAGTCATACGTCATCCTCCTACGTCATGCTCGTTTGCGTCTGAGCAGCTGCAAAATGATAAATCTGTTTATCTGTCTGTCAGTTAGCTAGTTAGGTGTATTTAACTTGCCCAACTTGTTGCATTAGAAAACTGAGGGTTTTCATTTTATTTTTAGTTTCCTCCACCTTTGTTTCGTGTGTTCTTTATTTTCACAAAGGCATTTGTATGTGCCTAGAACGGCTGATGCCGTTTTGGAGCCTGTGTAGTCTGTCTGATAGTGTTCAGAGGACCAAATGATGCTTTACTGTCTATTTACTTTTTTTTCTCCTTCTGCTGTATATTATCTTTTTTTTTGATAATCCAGTCTTTTAATTATCCCAGAGGGGCTACTTTAAATTTAATTGTCATGTTTCATTGTCTAATCATCCGAGTTATTGCCATAATCATTTTGTTCCTCTTGAAAATGACAATAACGATAAGTTCATAAAGTGGTTTTGAGAGCATCCGTTTGCCAGTAAGTAATAACACAGTTCCTTTATTCCTCCTCTCACTGCAGTGAGGCAAAGCGCTGCCTCAGATGAGACCATTTATGATCCGCTGTAATCGAGAGAAGTACTTCTTATCTGCTTTTCTTACCGGCTTTTTCCTCTGTCCTCTTCAGCTAACCACTATAATCAGCCAAATGGATGAGCTGCTTCACTCAAGGTGACGGTGATGGAATATTGATGGCGTTGGTGTGATTTTAAACCTTGATATATTCCCTGCTCTCTGAGTGCATCGAGCACCTCGGCAGATAAATGTGCCATTTCCTCGGCATCAATCAGAAGAGCTATTGTTATGACGCACAAATTGTGATTCAAATATATTCAAATTTGAGAATTGCAATTATATTCTCGCTGTTTGCTCAAATAGAAGAAATAGAGCATCTGCATAATACCCCTGCAGGCGGAGACATTTACATTTCACTTGCCTTGCATGCATTGTCTCACGCAGGCCCGACGTCTTGTGATCAAAGGAGTTTAACAAGGCAGGACATTGTGGTTTTAGGCTTCCTTTGGTCTGTGCTGAGCATCCTGGGATCATAAAGGCCGCCGCTGTTTGACTTCTTAAGCACCTGGAACATCATGTGGAAGGAGAAAAGACAGGGGCCAGGAGAGAAATCGAAACAAATGAAAAGAGGTGTTAAGAGAAAAAGAGATGGTATTCAAAAGGTGAGCTGTTGACCGGGAGCAACCCGAGGATCAGTATTGACAGCAGGGCACAGAAAGGGGAGTAATACGATTAGCTGGTTGGGTGGTATTGAATAGCAATCATAGATAACCTGATCCTCTTCCTCTATCTTCCTCCAAGCATCCTTTACTTCCAAAATGTGATCTTCCTGAGCTCCGGACTTCCACAAACAGCTCAATACTAATAAATAATATTGAGTAATGAGGGCTTTAATTCAGATGCTTAATCACTTCTTGTAAATCCATTTGTGCATTTCGGCATTTCCTCAACTTGATTGGAGTTTATTACTGCATGCAACGTGCAAAGTCAAAGGTACAGTGTGTAGGATTTGGCGGCATCTAGTGGTGAGGTTGCAGATCGCAACCAACTGAGTTCCCCTCCGCTCACTCCTCCCTCTCCAAGACTGCCGTTCACCTCGCTCAGACAAAGGACGTATATTGCCAAGAAGTGGAAGTCAATTGTTCGTTCCATTGCAACATCGGCGGCCAGCAGCAAAGCTACGCTTCCGCCATTTTGGACTGAAAGTGGCTACCGGATGCCAGTAAATTGTCCGCTTAAAAAGTGCCGTACAAAAGTAAAACAAAGTTATTTCTATTCTATTGTTATATTCTACAGAAATGGCCTGTGTTGAACCATAAAATATTCTAAATATAATAAACGTTTTAGTCCAAAATGGCGGCAGCAGCTGTTGTCAAAAAAACACCAGAGTTTCGTTTCTTTGCTTTTATACTCTTTGCCTTAGAGGCCATTCTTACCATAATAACACTACTTTGGGTGCAACGGAAGTCAAACGGCGGCTGGCCGTACCATGGTTTTACACTCTGCAGCTCACGTTACCACGGTTTCACAAGCGTGTCTGAGAATTACGGTGGCCTTCAGGAAACATAAGATTCAGGGGATTATACACTAATGAAAACATAGTTATGAATATTATATTCCATTTCTACTGACAAATCCCCCGAAATGTTACACACTGTTGGATTAATAGGTGCATTTGGGTATCATGTTTGTTAAGTGTGTCGTTGTGTTCCCGTCCCAGCATGCTTTTCGTCTCATTGGCAGTGATCAAAGGCTGTGACGTTGTTTGGGCCAGTCATGTTCACTCAACCAGCGTACATGTCTGGCTGCTAATGTCCTGGAAATCCTCAACAGAGACACAAAATGAACCTTTGCTGTGTGTGTGTGGGTAGATGAATGTGTGCATGCGTATATATGAGGCCATATATTGTATTTATTGCATTTACTATAATTCCCGGCTCTAAACATAAAATCTGTATTCATTCGCTTGGTTTTCTTCCTCGTTCTTGTTTTTCCCATTATCTCGTTTTCCAGTAAGCGCCATCACATATTTCTCTTTACACAACATGCATCTCAATAACCTCCTTACGTCCCTTTATGTTGTTGTCATTCAAGCCACAGAGCTCAGGCTTCTCCTCTCAACCATACGTTTTCTTCCTCGGGGGAAAAAGAAGAACTGCAGTTTCATATATGGTTATAGTCAGCCATCCAAATATAATTTTAAAGATTGTATCGACGGCAGAATAAATTAATGGATCCCGCCATGTATAAAACAACCACTATTAGCATGTTAATGGGTCACCGCAAATAAACACATGCACACTCCAGCCAATAAATCAGTGGTTCCCACACGTTCTGGCTTTATGACTTCTTGTTGAGAAACCATGTTTGGATGCAGTTCAACCAGAAAGTGATTTTCCCTCCAGAGATTGTTTCATTACAATACATTTGGAGGCATGAAAAGGGAAAATTGTCCAGTAGCCTATTTAACAAGACAAATAAAACAAGACTAGAAGTCTACAGCCAAGCTGGCAGCTCTGAGAAGCCGTCATTGGAAATGGTTTGGAAACCGGCAGGAATCTGTCAATCAAACCCGAAGCCAGTCGGAAAAAGAGCGAAAATATCTTTTCCATCGAGAAAAGCCTTTCAGTGCCGTTCTTTGCTCTTCTTTCAATGAAGAAATACTCTCCAGTTCTGATATAACTGATGCTACTGCAGCATCTATGCCATCTTCTTCAGGAGCCGCCATTGTTGGTTTAGAACGAACAGTTCAAACACCTGTAGCTGCCAGTAGCTCCTCACAGGATGCTGATTGGCCCGTGGTCTGGCTTGGTTGACAGAAACCCATTACTTGAAGGCTGACTAGATAGATTTTCATGGTTGTATTTTGAAGGTAACCCCACAAATTGCGAAAAACTTGCAAAAAACATCCTAATATCCTAACTCTATGCGTTATACGAAAAACTAAGGGATCACCAAAGTTATTACAATTCATCCCAAGGGTGACAAGAATGTTTGAACCAAATTTCATGGTAATCCATTCAATAGTTTCACTAAATCCATGACGGTCAACCTTATGGTGCCACTGGAGGAAAAATCACCAAATTCATTAAGAAATATTGTCTGAGAACCATGAATGTCACAATGCATTCAGTAGACGTTGAGATATTGAACTGGATAATCTGCACACATCTAGTGGACATGTTGTCAGAGCACAGCTGTTTAGATTCTGTATGATATATATCTTATTTAAGTGCTTCTGACATATCGCAGTGACAAAACGCTGTGAAAGCATTCTGCCTCGTTGGCCGTCGTTGGGAGCTAAATGTCTGAAGGTGAAATCGACTTCAGGGTCAAACCACGAACCCAGTAAGCCTCCATTGATTTACAGGGGGCTCTCCTCTCATCCCTCTCCGTAATAGCTCTTGTAATAGCCACTTGCGAAGCAGATGGCGTCTAAATTTTTAACGTACAACTGTGTTGCTTTCCCTCTCTTGTGGTCTCCAGTCGCGAGGTTAATGATTTAACGAGTGAGACCTTCTGAGAAACAGAAACATATTCAAATGGAGCTGGAATTCGGACCACTGGTGTGCAGTCATTTCCCTTAATTGTTTCCTGAACTTTGCCCTCGGGGTTTTCCCGGCGTATCCTGATGGGGCTCAGTGACAGACGTGGATTTGGGAAGATGGAAGAGGGTGAGTCCACATGTGTGTGTGGTTGGTGCTGGTCCAGTCCAGGTGGCAGCAAAGTCAAATGTACCTCATTTACTTCTGACACACTCCTCCATCACTTCCTTGAAGCCTGGACTTATTCAGACTATTTCTGAACCATTCCCATTAAATTGTTCCCATGAATGTGACGTTGTAATGGGTTCTCAACGAGGCCAGAAGCTCCCACGTTAATGTCTTGTGTTCCCTTGATTGATTGATTGGAATCAGAGCTGAAGACTTCAGACTTTAGGTCACTAAAACATGGACTTGACGTGGACTTGGCTGCTGAGAGACTGATTCATGAAGATTTGACCTGATTTACATCCATCCTTCTGTCCATCTATTCTCCATCGTAAGGTAGCCCAGAAGTCTTTCTACCTATAGCTCCTCCTGGGGGATCCAGAGGCTATCTCAGTCATTCAATCACTTCATTTAAAACTTTAAAGCAAAATCTTTCAAGACTCAAGTCTCTTTTGATCTGGTAACATACTGAAACGGTAAAATAATAAAAGACAGCAACAGGTGGGCTTTGTGTAGCTACACATCATCATTAGTGCTTTGACCCAAATGAACAGAATAAAACAAAGATGTTTCCAGGATTTACTGCAATGGCACCACTTATTGTAGACTGGGATTTAAGAGCAGATGTGTAACTTAAATGGGGACTTAGACTTCACTACTGTAAGGGTTCGGTATGCTTCAAACCATCTAGGTCGTACAAAGTGTCATCTGAATGTGAAATTGTTTATACCTGTTCTGAATGGTCACACTTGAAGATGAGGTAAAATCTTGCCGTCATAGAGAGTTTCAAGACCGTCGGACCGTCTCTTCTTGCAGCCCGGTCCATTGAAAAGGCGCATGAATGACACGATAATTCACAAGGCATGTAGCGTGCAATAAGAACGCCATTCTTGCACTTAGCGTGTCATTTTTACGCCACGAAGTCTGCACTGACTGCAATGTAAACGCATCCGTGTAAATATGCTATGCTCAGAGATTGTGACGTAGAATAAAAACGCGACAAAGACTGTTAATGGCGGGCGGGACGGGAGCCAAAAACCAAAAACCAAGGAGACCGGTGATTTGTTTAGTAAGTTACGTTAGTGACGTTAGTGACGTTTGTGACGTGTTTTCAGTACATTTATTACGTTGTTTCTGTACGTATTTTACTTAGTTTATGCACGTATTTCAAGCCCAACCATGGCGTTTTTCATAAACCTAACTTATTCACGGACATTACTGCAGTTTTGTTGTGTGGCGTACAAATGACACGCAAAAACCCTAAAATGTGTCCTCATGTCCGTGTAATGTCGTGCTATTTATACACCTTCCGATGAGATCGGGTTGCCCAAGACCCCCACAACCTGTTCGAGATGCTTGAGATTTGACTTGAACTTGTCTTGATTTAAATGAGACTTGTTTTGGACAAGCACCAAAACTCTTAAAGAAAAAGCTCTGGTTGGAAAGTGTTATTGGTTTAAATGTGAAATTGACTACTGGAGCCTAAAGAGGAAGAAAATTAAGAATAATGCTTCTCTGCCCACACTTCCTGTGGAATTACTAAAACCACTCCCTGTTGTTTATCACAGCTTTGACCTGACTTTAGCTTCAGCCTCAGTTATTGAGCCCTATCTACCTGATAAGTTGCATCACACAACCACAACGTGGCCTGACCACCTGATACAGCTGTTTCTGTTTCAGGCTTATAACTCTTGTGAAGCGATTGATGCAGACTTTCTTTATGGGCTGGAAAGGGTAGAAAAGTTCAGTCCTCCTGCTGAGGTGCACTGGTTGACGCCGTACCGTGTCCCAGACATCACCCCCCGGGGGACGTCATCGTATCAGAGCATGAAGGGAAGTGGAGGATGGACGATTCCTCTACACCAGGTCTAAATCATCCCTTCTCCATCCATGTTCCCAGCCTCTGCCCATCTCTGCGCCTGGTTTTCTTTTTTCCACCTGGAAAAATAGCAGGCAGTGAAACGTGATACAAGGCGATGGGTGGGGGGGGTCGTGCCGGTCGCTGCTCTGTCCCGCTAATGGAGATGGATGCGGGTTCAGAATTGTCTCCCGAACAGCCTCCATGACGGAGAGAGAGAGAGGGGAGATCCATTTCTCCTGCGCTTCCTCCTAGGCTGCAGAACTCCTTTAATGAGAGGGAAGGAGGTGCGGGAGGAGGGGAGCTGAGCACTCACGACTTGATTTGAGAGAGGGAGGGGAGACCGCGGGATGCAGAGAGAATGGGATGGCAGACAGAAAAGACATGTGGGGAGACAGAAAGGAGAGAAAATGAGCGGCAGCAGAATGGAGTGGAGGAATGACATGTTGACAACAGAGGAAGATAGATGATAAGACAGCAGGGAGAGGGGATTGAAGGAATAATGATATTCAAAGAGGTATAATGCAAAGAGAGAAAGGCCCGAGATGAAGACTGACAGAGATAAATAGACCATGATTGCCTACAAATCACTCCGTTGCTATTATGCCTCCAGTAAGTCCATCCTCGAAAATGTCTCTGTCCCTGTCCTGTATCCCCACAGTTGAGGTTTCTCTCATCTTTTATCACACAACATTTTTGGGAGCTTTTGGGCTGAACGTCAGGGTTATCTGTCGGAGTAAAACAACCGTAGATGATAAGAGGCGGGAAAAGAAATCTTCACTTGTACGACGACAGGAGAAGTATATTTCATCCAACACGTTGTCACTCCCATCGCGTCAATTACCGCAGATTGGACAGTGTCCCTACGCTTCAAACTGAGACGGTCTAGGTACCCCTCTAGCATGAGTTTTGGACATGTCAGGGACGACGTGTCAGTCTCCGCTTGTTACATGCATACAGTATCTTTTGAAAATACACTTCCAACATAGGTTTACTTAGTTTTTAGGTTTACGTACGCAACAAAACTACTTGGTTATGTTTAGGAAAAGATCGTGGTTTGGGTTCAAATAAGCACATTTGTTATGTAAAATAACACTTGTTACGTTATTGGCGTTAGTAAAGTACGGAAGTTATGTAACAACTACAGTAAAATAAGTCAACTTTGGTTTCACATGTCAACAGACCGCTCAAACTGCAAAATCCACACTCTTAAACTGCAGCGAGTCAAACGTATAAAGCATCACAATGCAGGCAGATTGTGTGGTGACATCATCTCACATGATATCTGTTTACTGAGGTTAACATTTTTCAAGCGGTTATCTCTCGCTGCCTAATGCAGCTTTAATAAAAAGGAAACACAATGACATTGTTTGGGAGGAATGAAGCCATCAGATCTGAGCAGAGATACAACTGAAAATACTAAATTGATGCTTTCAGATTTCAGATATTTCACTGTTCACACATCCGGATGAAGAAACTAGATCAAACAGCTTGAGCTACATCATAAATGGCCACCTGCCTCCTGGTGTTACCATACATCTTTATTCTGCCTTGACAGCTCAGTGTTTACTCTGCCAGAGCCCTTTTAGCCTCTGCAGTGGTTTGTATTTCGGTGTGTGACTCACTTAAAAGCTCTCGATAAATTCATTAGAGAAAAACGGCGATGGAAGCCGCAACAGATTTTCTCAACAAAGAAAATGGTCGGCGAGGTCGGTTCCTGTTTTTAACCACTGGTTGGCTGTAAACAGGGAGAAGCACACATGTGGACTCTCCTGCACAGATGAACACGGTTAATGTCAACCATTCAAAGCTTTAATGTGTGTGCAGGAAGCTGGAATTATTTGATAGGAAACGTGAGAAACAAATAGACACGCCCCTTCCTTTCATTGTCAGTTATATCTTAACTTTTGTATTTAGATCCTGTATCATTCCTTCTTCTTTGGTATGACATGTTTAATAATCACATATGGGTGTAATGTCCAAATGTCCACATACTTTTGGCCATATAGTATGTCACGGGGCTTAAAACTTACGTGTGTCCACAAACTTTTGGCCGTATTGTGTATATGAGAAAATATGTCAGTTTCCATTCTTCAATGTGCAGTGGTGGAACGTAACTAAGTACATTTACTAAAGTACTGTACAATTTTGAGGTACTTGAACTTTACTTCAGTACTTTATACCTCTACTCCATATCAGAGGGAAATATTGTACTTTCTATTCAATTGCATTTATTTAACAATTTGCAAATTGAGATTATAAATACAACATATAATCAACAAATAGATTGATTATGTATTATTATAGATTAAGATCAAACTTTATTGATCCACAAGCTATCCAGCAGTGTAAAGTACATAGTTATAAATAATAAAGTAATTAAGATTAGCTCCACCTTTACCAGCTGCAATATCAAAGTGATGAACACAATAATGCATCAATAATTATAATCCAATAACATAATATACATTATTCTGAATTGGGCCATACTGCATAATGAGTCATTTTACTTTTGGTACTCTAAGTATATTTTTATGCTAATACTTTTGTACTTTTACTCACTTTGAATGCACTACCTTTGCTTGTAACAGAGTATTTCTACACTGTGGTATTGCTACCTTTACTTAACCCTCATGCCTCACTATAAAGAAGTTTCTCCGATGTCCTTAGAGCAGTGTTTTTCAAAGTTCACTTTCTGTAATAAGACATCTAAAAGCAAAAGTCCTATCAGATGAGGGACCCTGGGACAAAATCTTATCAAATGGTGGTCCGTGGTGTAATTTGTATCAATTTAGAAAAAGTTTAGGAATCACTGCCTTTGAGGACAAACATGTCCCCAGTGATGCACAAGGGTTAAATAAAAGATGTGAGTACTTCCATCACCACAGACGTGATGTTTCAGCAGCCACATAACAAACTACTCTTATACAACAGCTCCCCCATGTGGATAAATACAGCTAATCAGACAAACACATCATAACAAACATGTAGCTCCTTCAGTCAAAGACATCTTTTGACTATTTGTTTTTTTACTTCTTAGCCAGAAAAACATAAATTAATTTTGACAGTATGAGATAACAATTTACTCCATCTTTGATTACTTTGTGTATCAACATGTATTGTTTTCATCCTGTTTACTCTTTTCTCTGAGTTCCTGTATGACCTTCCAGCTGTTGTCCAGACTCGTCCTCAGCTCGGCCAGATCCCTCCTGATGTCCTCCAGGAGCTCCAGCTTTGAGAGTTTCCTGTCGATGGATGAGAGCACTTCCTGCTGTCCGGCCTCCTCCTCGAGGGCAGCATCCTGCTCTGCGGTGGGACAGACGGGTTCCTGAAATGACCCCATGGTTTGCTCCCAAATCATCTCAAAGTACGAGTCGATGAAACCTT
>CAKALG010011204.1:0-10000 GCA_916700815.1 Helicolenus hilgendorfi
CTGCTCAGGCTTTTGTGTGTGTGTGTGTGTGTGTGTGTGTGTGTGTGTGTGTGTGTGTGTGTCAGAGAGAGAGAGAGAAAGAGAGAAACAGAGCTACTTTTGAATCAGAGAGACAGAAGAGACTGATCAGACAGGCAGTAAGTCTATAGGCTTAAATATAATTTAAACTTGTACAGTTAAATAGAGCTTAAGAGAAATGCACCAATCAGAGACAGGCACAGACTGATGGAGCTCTAATCAGCCAACCAGAAACACCTGTTTATGTCTGAAAGTGCTGAGTCATGGTTGGGAATGACTGGTGAGAACACAGAGAAGGTACTACCTGAAAAAGACCCTCTCAGTTATAAACTATAAGTTGTATACCTGAAATGTCTTCAGTTTGAGCACCTCAAGACTTTGATGAGGATGTAAACATGTCGTTTGTGTGGCTAAAGTTAAAAAATGACTGAGCACTGGCAGTTTAAAAAGTCTCCACATTTCATTCGTTTTTGTAGTTTTAGTTTTTCTCAAGACTTTCAGAGATGAAATAACATTGCAGCGGATGAGAGAGAGGAAGGGATCTCTTGGTGCTTTGAAGCAGATAATTCCAAAACTGTAAGACCTATTGCTTAAATGGTCATATTATCTGGAAGAAGACAAAAATATCTACGTTTTGATGTATTAATTGTGTATGAGGAGTGGAAGTGATGGAACCTACAAGGCTTTTTGCCAGAAGATTTATTTTGAACGCAGGGAGGGTTAGAGTGTGAATGATGTCATCACTGTAAAGCAGCACAATACACACCCATTATAAACTCAGAAAAAGTCAGAAAAAAGCATAAAACTCAAACTGTGATAATTCAAAAACTGTGAAAGATGAAAACTGAATCACAGCTTAATAGTTCAAAGTCTGTGAAGTGTACAGCTGAAAGTATACGGAAGTAGTAGCATTTCAAAGTGGAGTATGTTTAAGAGGATTTGAAGATTTTCTCCATTGATTTACATTGTAAAACAAATGTGAAAAAAAGCTTAATATTTAGTAAGTATAAATAGTTGAAACAAGAAAAGTCATAGCATTAATGTCCTTAAAGAGCTGAATATTTTGATAGTTGAACATTTTCTGTCCAAAAATTACAAAATCCAAAAAACATACGGAAGAAATAGAAGTTGAAGAAGTTGAATAAACCTTAGAAGAACAATACTGGGAATTCGGAATCAGCTTTCCCACAATTACTGTGCTCTCATCCTAATCAACCAACATTGATTACAAAGCATAAGATATAAATACCAATAAAAATTACACCACAGATTAAAAACGTATGTACTCTCAGATTTTTCTCTCTCAGAGTCTTCTAGCATCTCTCACCGTCTTGCTAAAACTTGAGCGTCTTTAAAACACTATACAGGGCAGTCATATATATATACACATAGTTCCTGTGAGGTCACTGTCGTCATTGTGCTCTTTCCAGGTGGTGCAGGAGGCGTTGGACGAGGCCAGTAAGGGCAGGACATGTATGATTGTGGCCCACCGTCTATCCACCATCCAAAACGCAGACCGCATCGCTGTCTTCAACGGAGGAGTGGTGGTTGAACAGGGGACACATCAACAGCTGCTGGCCGAAAAGGGAGTTTACCACATGCTGGTCACCACACAGATGGGCCACAAGAGTGAATAAGAGGACGGGGAGAGGACACAAGCAGCAATACTACACCGACTGTTTTTTATTTTCATGTTTCCAGAGATATGTATGATTCCCTGCCCAGCGGGGTTTTTTTTTTTCTAGTATTGCTCTATAATATATTATAGGATGCCTATAGGCTGGAATCAACATTAGCCAGCCAGACAGACAGGCAGGTATGCATGCAGAGCTGAGGTGTGTGAGCTATTCATTCAGGTTTTAGGAGCAGAGTCCCAGTCTAATATTCTAATATTAGTATTAATGGCTGTTTTTAATGACAGTATGTATCCAACTAAAAACATGTACATACATTTCAGGGTGTGGTACGTTCTTGGGAATGATCACTTTGGATCTAAAATAAACCATTTTCAAATTATGACTTTCCAAATAAAAGTGGTCTCTTGGCTCAACTTGCCCCACATGAGGGGTAAGTCCTAGAAAGGTTAAAAGTTGATTAGCCTACATGATCATCTTTTTATTTATCCTTAATTATCCATTATTTGCAGTTTACATTGAGATTTACATAACAAGTTGAAGCATAGGGCATTTTCACATTAGGTACGTACGTAGGTATATCCGTACTGTGCTCTCGTTCTTCAGAGGCAGACCATTAAATTAGCTAAATAAAATAACAAACATCACCCAGGGGCGTGTCCAGACATTTTTGATAGGGGTTGCACCACTGGGGCACTGACTTATGCAGAGGTGGCATGAAGTGTGAGCAGGAGCGCCTGCGCACAGACATATACACTCAGGTATGCACGCACACACACACACACGCACACGCACACTCACACAACAAAATACACACCCACACCCAGGTGTCGGCATAGCATTAATTTACCATTTTTGTCTCCACAACCCATATCTACTTCACTTACTAACACTGCAAGCAAGAATTAGTCACAACATTCAGGAAAAGGCAACATACAAATGTGATTGAAAACTACCATACTTTATTCTAACCTCAAAACAACCTTCCAAAGTATGATATACAGTACATACAAAAAAGACAATGCACTTTCTGTATGATATATAAAGTGCCAACAAAATTACAATAAATAAGCCTGTTTGGGCAAAACATTTACTTGACAAAACTTGTCACATTTTGGATTTCTTTCTTTTGAAGAAATCCTTTATATTCTGATTTCTTTTCATACTGTAATAGTCCCATAATGCACAACATTCTTATATGTTGTACAATAGATAATTGTGAATACACACGAATGAAAACGAAATGTAATTGATGTTACACAGGTCTAACATAACAATGTTACGCAGTACAGAACAGCTAAATGTTAGCTTTAACATCGTTGACAGTCAAAACAGTGTTTGCTAATGAGATGAGATGATGACAGCTTTGTGCCAATTACAATAAAAAGAAATAAAACAAGACAGGGTAAATGTTTAGCTTATTACCGTTACAGCTTTTAACTACAGGCACAGTAAGTGTAGTAAAATGTAGGCTACTCCGTCCTTAATTATTAATAGTCCATTGATCTTGTGAGAATTTGTCAAAGTAACAAAGGTCCTTTAATTTTGCTGCAGTTGAGTAGGTGAGTATTAAATGTTCACTTGTTCAGTCCAAGAAACTGTTCATCCGTGGCTATTGGCAATATCAAAGACTGTATAATAGGGTAGTACTCACAGTTCCGCATCAATGTCAGCGAATATGACTGTACTTGACCATTGCATCGACATAGAAATTCAGAGTAGATCAGGCGGCTGGCAGGGACCATGTGCTGCTCGATGAATCCATGTGGACAGCTTGTGGCTGTGTAGCAGCAGCAGGCACGCGTCGTGGCCCATCGTTGATGCAAGAAGTCGTCAGGATCGATGGGGGTCAAGCTCTTACTGTAGCGAACATCAGCCAGTCAATGGTGAAGCGTACTGATGTTTCCAAAAGCCTTTTTCGGTTAATACACATTTAAGAACCCAACCACAGGCCAAAAAAAACATTACTTATTAAAGAAGGGTGCTTCATTCAGTGTGAGGGTAACTACAAACGGAGTTCACTCCACCACGGAGACGGAGGGTGTAGGGGCCGCACTGGAATTGGGTTTATTTATTTCTCTGAAGCAGACGAGAGTCTGCGCTTTTGTTATCCCTCCTAGGGCAGCGATTAGCGATAAAGGCACGCGAGGAAGGTAGAGAAGGAGGAGAGAAGGAGGAGGAGAGGAGGAGCCGGGATGGACAGGTGGACAGGCGAGTGTGAGTGTGATCACCACCTCTGTCCAAAGAGATCAGAGCTCTGAGAGGGGTGGGTGGAGAAACAGTGGGTCAGCGCCATAGTCTATTTCTATTTTATCCTATTTTTATATGACACCTCTGTAGTTTATTGATCCCGCCTACAATGAGCTTTGAATCCTGAGGCTGCTCTTTGATGATTTGATGGGAGTTTTATCTCCGAGAGGATCATATAAATTGATTTAAATTGAGACCTAATATCTTCTGACAGGACCCAGCCATGGATGTGAAGGACGAAACGGAAATGCTGGCTGCAGCCAAACAAGAACAAAATGGATATTTATGGTAAACACACTTTAAATTATCTCTTTATTTATTTATCTATATTATCATTATAAATAATAACAGGCGTCTCAGTTATTCTCTAGAAAAAAACAATTATGCAATTAGACTTTATATTCATGCATCATGCTTTTTATATCCTTCAGTGAGAGCAAGGAGGATGGAAAGAAGAAAGAAAAAGAGTCAAAGTTGCCTATGGTTTGCCCCATTGAAGTGGTAAGCTCAGACGTCACACTTTCTGTCAGAACCGGATGTTTATGCAGTGTTATTATTCTTTTGAAGCAGTGTGACGACAAACACTCTTACACTCAGCAAATTATCAGTAGCAACATACAGATGCTGATTTCTGCTGTTCTGTTTTTGGTCTTTCTACACTCTCTCCTTTATGTGAGTGTAGTTTAGGTTTGCAAACGGCTTGGATATTGTGATGATCCTGGTTGGGACAGTCTGTGCCATAATCAACGGTGTAGTGCCTCCTCTCATGTGTGTTGTGTTTGGGGAAATGACAGACAGCTTTGTAGACAACGCCAAGATGACACAAAACAAAACCAGCTACCCCAGTAAGTTTTACAGACATGGGCACAGATGATGATAAGATGCAATGTATGCAACACCCTTTAACAATGTTGTTTATAACCTTGTTTCTTCAGATATCACCACCACACCAAAAAACAGCACCTTAAAGGAAGAGATGACGCGGTAAGACTTCATATGATCAGCATAAACAGAGCAAGCTGTTGTGGTCGGGTGAAAATATCTCCAAAATGTTGAATTTAATGTTGAAGGTTCTGTTTTTGTTTTGTTTGTAAAGAGTTCCATAAGTGCAGGGAACTAGCAGGGATTTCTCTAGGCATTTAGGGAAACCTCTGTTGGTCTGGAGGAGCTGCAGCATTTATTTCTGCACAAACGTCCACTGTGCATTCACTAGATTTTCTCAGAGCTACTAACTCTCCTGCAGTGTGTATTGTGCGCGCATAAACGTGAGAGTGGAGCAAAATAGTGAGAACGAGCGCTGCGTGTGAGTGAAGGCAAGCAGGCGTGTTATATGTGTAAGAAGTTACAAACAGTTCCTTTAATGTCATATGTGTTACAATACTTCTGTTCCTCCAGCTATGCCATCTACTACGCCATCATGGGTTTTGTCGTGCTGGTGTTTGCCTACGGGCAGGTGGCCCTCTGGAGCTTGTCAGCCGGGCGGCAAGCCGGACGCATCCGCAAGTTGTTTTTCCACTGCATCATGCAGCAGGACATTGGCTGGTTTGATGTCAATGAAACAGGAGAGCTCAACACACGTCTCACAGAGTGGGTAACAGACAAGTCACACACTCTATATCATATGCAGACGTATTATTGTAACACAGGGCTTCAACTAACATTTTTTTTTCATTTCATTTTCATCATCAAATAATTGATTCATCATTTGGTCTATGTAAGTGAAAAATGGCCATCACAATTTCCCAGAGCACAAGTCAACAGATAGTCTAGGTAATTGTACAAAAGAGGAGATGTAACATTAACTTTCCATAACCATCAGGAGTCCGTGTAATAGAGCATGTGTCATTTTGATCATGAATGTACTGCAGTTATAGAGATATCATGGTAACTCTTTGGTTTGTGGACTGCCTTTTTGAAGTCTTGAGTTCGGAATTAAATCATTCGGAAAATCAATTAAATAATCCTCGGGGCACCACTCTTGAAATCAAAGAGAAAATGATAGCACATTAATGTAGTCTCATCAATAAGTCTCATCAAATATACTAAACTATATATTTGGAACTTTGATTAATAATTAAATTTATAACTATAACCAAAAATCACTATATCAATAGATAGTAAAGTAAAGAGGCGATTGTGGAGTTCTTGACACAGCAGCGGTTGGCATTATTCACTTTTGTGCAATATTAAACAGACCAGCATGTATAATCCACAGACATTTATTTACAAGATTGAGATTATCTGAATATGTATATTTATGTTTAAAACTAATTCACAGTTTATGTATGTGATCTTAATGTGTGTCAGATAATGCAGTGGGTTAGAAAAGATGGTTAGTTTGCATGCAAGACCTTGTCTATGTGAAGCATAAACTAAGCCAGCTACCCAAATATCTTAACTACATATAATATCTCAACAATCAAACTCAATTCATAACATTAAACATATCAATACAGGTAGATTCTAGCAATCAAAGTTGAACGGTCTTGCTAAGCTGTGTGAAATTGCTAATGCTAAGGTAACCCCTGTACGTTACCAATGCATGGAAGAAAAGGTTGCAATTCCAAGTTGGAGGAGTTGGAGAAAGCAGGCTGGAGAAAGTGGTTCCAGGGTCAAAGTCTTTGTCCTTGCTGTGCTTAAATCCAGTTGTGCAGTTTGGAGGGAAACTTGTCCAGTCCTGTTTCTGCAGCTTGGTAGCTTGGTGCTAACTTCCTTGCTCTTGTTGCTTGAAGTTAGTTGGTCAAAAGGCAGGCTCTCGCGTCTTCTGCCTCGAAGAAAGTTCCTTGTGTTTCTATGTCTGTTTTCTAACAGGCCATAGATCAAAGAGTTTAGGTGTGGAGGGCAGCAGCTAACCGCCTGCAGGTCAGCAGGGGTTGAGGAGGAGAAGAAGGAAGCCCAGGGGAAAGAACAAGGGAGCGTCCTTTGGTTTTGTGTGAATGAGTCATAATACTACAGTAACCAATGGTTACTCAGCTGAGTCCATGGGTCAAGGATCATGTGACTGAGTTCATGTGGTCTCTTGTCACCATTTTGAATGGTGAGTTGCAACATCCCCCCTTTTTGGTCTTAAAGATGTCCATCGTCTTTAAGAGCAAAACAGAATGTTGAACAGATCACAGGTCCTTGGAAACAACCCGGGAGTTGTACAGTTCCATTCCTGGGGACAACTCGAAAGTTGTTAAGTCCATGATTTAAAAAGATTCATTCGACAGTTCATTCAATTTTTTGGGCAGTTCATTAACCAACTGGGCATTGGTTAAAACTATCTATCTTGGCTAAGCAAGAACAGTCCCTAAGTTACAAACAAAACCAGATAAACAACAACTATAGCCTTGTATAAAATACACAACCAGTGTTTCTCTGTTATTTATAAGGTTATTGAAGAACAGGAATGTTAGGTGTAAAGTGTAAAGTGTTACGGTGAGATGCGGAGTGTCACCAAAACAATGAGGACAGGTGTATGACTGGTTCTGTGATGCCATAATGTGGTGTCCTAAGCTAGTGTTTTGCACTAGTGATCTCTAAGCAAGATACTACCAAGGAGTTGGTCCAAGTGTACTTGTAGATTTGGACAGTGGTGTCTGAGTCGAGTTTTTGGTGTTGCTAACAAATTCAAGATTGCCTTAGTAACTGCAAAAGAGGAAAAGAGAATTAAGGCAGCGTCAACTAGCATCTGTCTCACTGACTGATGTGTTAGCTAGTACCGTGGGAAGATAACTCTGGAAATCTTGTGTTTGACTCGTGGCTCAAGGCTGTAACACTCCAGGTAGCCAGAGTCAGAGAGGCACTCAGAGTGGCTATCACTGTCTGCTAGATTATGTCCATGTTCTGAACCTTGTTCAGAGTCTGAACTGTGGTCAGAGATGCTGCAGTCATCGTCAGACTGGTCGCTCAGCGTCCTTATGCAGCCTTTTGTGACCCCCCTTCAACCTGTTGTGAAGGTGGTCTTTTGAAGTGGCAGGTCTGCTTGACACGTCAGTGTTTGAGCTGGTGGGCTCAGTTGGTTTACCCCCCCCCCCTTTTGGAAATGACCAGAGTTTACCAAGCCATCTGTGTCATCTTCCTTATCTCAAGCAGTGAGGGGTTACCCTGGCGCATCCCGAGTAGCCTACGACGTGAGCGCGTACACATGGGTGCAGGTTATGCAAAAACAAGGACTTGAAAATGGCGTTTTCTTCTAAGCCTGGTGCATTCTTACCTTGGAAGTATGCATGCCTTAAACGTCTGTAGTAATCTCTAGGATTCTCACTAAGTAAATGTTTAATTTGGAGGGCTGCAAACATCACTGAGGTCACGTCAGCAGTAGAAGAGAATTCTTCTATCAGTGCATGACGGAGCTCACTATAGTCATTTCTGACACTGGGAGGTTGTGACTGTATAAACTTGTGCACAGCTTTAGAGCTGGTTTTCCACACAAGTTTAACTTTCTCCTTTTGGGTGGCGTGTGGTAAGTCAATTAGATTGTGATCTAATTCCCTAAAATAGTCATCAATGTCATGATAACAGTTGTCTGGATCTAAACATTCAATGTCTTTAACTATAAGCTCAAGCACACCATGGCGGGGACAATGTGGGGTCTCCTAAAACTAACATGTGTTTGACTTTCTCTCCCAGTGTGGTTTCGGCTCTTCTGTACGGTCAACACCTTTGCTCCAGACTATGCTATGGCCAAAACCTCAGCTTCCAACCTCTTGGTGCTGCTGAACAAAGAGCCCACCATTGACAATCTTTCACAGGAGGGAGATACACCGGTACATAACACAAAGCCCCACACACCAACAACAACACTTATAATACAGCTCTGTACACATGCTAACATGTCACTCTTATGTGTCTCCTTTAAAACCCCAGGACAATTTTGATGGTAATGTGCACTTTGACAATGTTAAGTTTACCTACCCATCGCGCCCTGATGTGCCCATCCTCCAAGGGCTGAATCTGACGGTGAGAAAGGGAGAGACTCTGGCCTTGGTGGGGAGCAGCGGCTGTGGAAAGAGCACCACCATCCAGCTGCTGGAGAGGTTCTACGACCCCAGAGAGGGGAGAGTGGTGAGGAGACAAATACACACCCACTCTCTGTGTAACTGGCTGATAACACTCGTTATCAACACTTGCTAGGCTTATAGGCCTACTTGTACTTAATCTTTCGATCGAGATATACTAAAGAAAAGTATAATTAAGTATTCTTGCCTTGTAGGCCAACAGAAAGGTATACTTGCATGTTTTAGACATCAAGCCCCACCACTCCTTCTACAATAATTACTGCCAACATTTTCTCCTTCAGCTGCTGGACAATATGAATGCAAAAAAACTGAATATCCACTGGTTGAGATCTCAGATAGGCCTCGTATCACAAGAACCCGTGCTGTTTGACTGCACCTTGAGCGAAAACATCGCCTATGGAGACAACAACCGCATTGCAATCCAGGAGGAGATAGAGGAAGCTGCTAAAGCGGCCAACATTCACAGCTTCATAGAAGGCCTGCCACAGGTAACTGCTGGGATGTTACAGTAATGATCTGTTCTCAGTCATGACATAGCTGGAAATAAAAGGGCAGTGTGATGTTTTTACATCAAGCCGTTCTTTACAACATCTCACAACAGCCCTCTACTAGCAAATTGGGAGTCTGGATATGGGGTTAAAAATTCAATAGATCTCTCTTTTCAGAATAAGAGACGCTGTTACTTTATTTTACGGGTCCATCATTTCTTAATAATTTCCTAGGAAGTTTCCATGGATGAAATATGCAATTTGGCACTAATTATAGGTAAAGTAATGTAGCCACAGTGTTCAAATTAGTACATTTCTAATCAATCAATTTCAAGTAATAGCTTGATTGAGTATTGTAGTGAGTGCATAGCAGGTCAGCTGAACATGCAACAATGTTAAATATGTGTAAACACATATGGAAAGTAAAGTTTCAAATAATTAATAAATAATGGATGAATATTTTAATAAAGATTTGATGTAGCAGTTCTTCCAAAAAAAATCATCTCAGTCAACAACTGCTTATAAACTCAACTAAATAAATCATAACTAAAATAACAGTCTCAGACCTGTCTCTCTATTTTCATTATAAGTAGTACCAACATGGTTC
>CAKALG010011207.1:0-24884 GCA_916700815.1 Helicolenus hilgendorfi
GAGCTCACCCTGTCAGGCTCCTTATTCATTTGGAGCCAGAGCTTAGCCAGTGTCACCAGCCACCAATTAGATCAATAGGTCCCTGAGCAGGAGACATGGCACAGCCTCAGGTCCATGCGCACTTCCTGGTTTCCCTCCCCCTCTCTGCTGTTGTATATTACATGCTTTGTCTCCACTAGATCGCTGTTGATTAGACTGCGCAGGCACTACATACATATTATGTTGACGGATAATCCATACAGTCGGATTGTGACAAATGAATGTGGATCTGCAATGCTCTATATCAGCATTGTGAGTTGCATCAGTTAAGTGAAATGGCATTGATTGCATTATACAACGTTTCCGACCGGTGTTGGAGATGCCAGTCCTCCAGGGTGTGCGGTTTCATGGTCCGAAGCCATCACTCCTAATTAGAGACTCACATGCTTACCAGTCAAACTCACTCCAGGGACGGGATGATGTGTTTTGTTTGGTGCAGTTTACTCCGCTCACGCTGCAGGGAAGGGAAAAAAAAAGAAAAAAAAGGCAATGAAAGTAACTTCTTGTCCATCTTATCTCACCAAAACTGGACCCTCAGCTCAGTCCAAATATCAGTTTACGCTGCTGATTGCATCTCCACCCCCTCTCTTCTTCTCACATCCAATCCTTTCACAGGATACTCTACACACTGCTATCTCATCTATTGACCTGCTGCACTTGTTCCTGCTATCAGGCCTCCACACTCACGCAGACTTCGTTTCACCTCATTAAGGCCCCGTTATCACCGCTTCTCTCACCAGTCATGTTTTCCGTCTTGCGGGTTGTCCAACAGGACTCTGACGATGTAGAGGAGGCAGCTCAGCACTTTCAGAGAAAAGTTAAACATTCGCACTCGCAGACCTGCAATGGAAAGACAACCAGTCATTAAAAATAAATAGCAGCAACTGAATTTATAAAGACACATTTTATTTAACTTTATATTAACTTTTAATATGATTACAAAGTTTATTTTTTGAACAATCTCCATGTATGATTTAAAAATATGACACTGAACAAAGCTCTGTTGGATTTTTTTGCTCTAAGCACCTAAGATACAAACAAAGGTATCTGAATAATGTATTTTAAGAAGACTTTTGTAACACCTTGGCTCAGAGATGAAAAACAGCCTTTTGGCTAATTCTGGCATTTGTTTTTATACCATGTGTATTTATGAATTTGCACCGTCTCTTCTTAAAAAAACTAAACTAAAAGAAACAACACACAAAAAACGAACAAAAACAAAACGGAATAGCTCTGGGGAACCAACAGCAGCTCATAAGCCATGTATCCCCACCAGTGACTCAGATTGTTCCTCAAAACCCAATTAATCACATCTTTTCAATAAAGCATGTGCAGCCATGTTTGACTTAATGTAGCAGAAAATGTATATTGTATTTTATCTTGTCTGCTGAAAGTTAATCTTTCTCCGTTTATCTTCTGATTACAGTATGTTATTTAAGCAGTGATTAACCCATTAATAAAAAGGGATGAAAGCTATAATTATTTGTTAACTAATTAAGTACACAATAGATTAAGACATATACATCTGTTTATATAAATATTAGGGCTGTCAAAGTTAAAGCGATAATAACAACGTTAACGCAAATTAATTTTAACGCCACTGATTTCTTTAACGTATTAACGCAACTTGACCTTTTTATTGTGTAGCGGACTCATTTTTAAAGTAAGAGTGAATGATATTGATATGAGATTTGTATCATATGAAACTAGAAAAACCTAAGGAATCGATTTGTACCAACCATGTCATACTATCTTGTGGGGAAGGAGGTTAAATAACGCTCCAAACTTGCACTGAATTTTGGTGAGGAAAAACTTTCATGGCCAGTTTCAAAAGGGTCCCTTGACCTCTGACCTCAAGATATGTGAATGTAAATGGGTTCTATGGGTACCCACGAGTCTCCCCTTTACAGACATGCCCACTTTATGATAATCACATGCAGTTTGGAGCAAGTCATAGTCAAGTCAGCACACTGACACACTGACAGCTGTTGTTGCCTGTTGGGCTGCAGTTTGCCATGTTATGATTTGAGCATATTTTTATGCTAAATGCAGTACCTGTGAGGGTTTCTAGACAATATTTTACATTGTTTTGTGTTGTTAATTGATTTCCAATGATAAATATATACATACATTTGCATAAAGCAGGCATATTTGCCCACTCCCATGTTAATAAGAGTATTGAATACTTGACAAATCTCCATTTATGGTACATTTTGAACAGATAAAAAAAATGACAGCCCTAATAAATATATATGTTTAATGACTTTATGCATGCAGGAGAAAATAAATAACAAAAGGTATGACATGTCTATAGATGAGAGAATCTAAATCATGACACACACACATAACGACTGGTGATGAAATGCAGAGCAAGGACAGCACATCTCTTCAATCAAAAATAAGAGCATCTCGTGTAGATGCAGGCAGCAGACAGAGAATTCACCCAACTGCAGGCAGCGAAAGTGTGATCCCATACAAAATTCAACTCACTGGATCTTTGGTTTTTGATGAAGAACAGCTTGAGGCGCTCCTTGAATGTGTTCTCATTCACGTAGAACTCTACCTGCACCCTGAGAGAGGGATGAGAGATGGGCAGAGACAAAGATGGGGAGGGTGCAAGAGAGAGAAAGAAAAAAAAGAGGTGATTGAAAAGATAATATACTTCTTTTATGGAGTCAAGGAGAAGAAACAAGTGGAGGACTGGAAGCTAAAAGGGAATAGAACAAAAGGTGAGTGTACAATTGAGCAAATCGGAGATAGAAAGGGTGATGATGATTATTTGAACACTGAAAATGTATGTATTGAAATAAGGCACCGTGCCTGGCTGCATTAAAAACTAATGGGTTTTGGAGGAAATGGTGTTCCTGCTTGTCCGCCTGCCCATAGGCCCAGACAGCTGCAGTCAGTCTCGTTATCTCCACTGATTAAATATAGAGCAACAAATTACTTCCCTCTGATGTTTCTGCTGAACATGGGAGGCCATAATTACTGCTCTTTCTCCCTTTCCATTCTGGCACCCTCCTGTTACACAGACACACACATATCTACTGTACACACACGGGCTTACAATACACACCTGCAATGGGGTCATTAGGATTATTAGACCGTTCACATGGCCATCTGACATAGACGCTCATGGAGAGACATGATTAAAATGACAACGAGGCCCTCTGCAGACAGCTCTTACATGTGTACAGGCACATAACCAGACAGACAGACGGTGACTGTATTTCCTGTCTGACCACCTCGGGGGGAGATTTCTCAGTAGCACTCCTTTCATCCTATGGAGGGAACGAGTGGATGACTCAGGTCGAGGATGAACAAACACCAGGCCTGACTCGCTGGTGGTCTCCTCACAACAACACAAAAAGATGAAAGAGAGGCAGAACAACTGTCTGCAGGAAGAGGAAGAGATGGCGAAGAGGAGGCGGGGGGTCTTCCCAGGGTTCCAGAGTGACGCTACTCCAGCTCCACACGTGGTCACACACACAGACTAAAACCAACGGTGCACTTTTCCCAGAAGCATTTGCGGGTGGTGGTGGTTGGGGGTGGGGGGGTACGTTTTTCCTCTTTGTTGCTATGGCAACGCAGGATTCGTTGTCTTTTCCCTCCCTCTCACATGAGCAGATGTGTGCAAACACATACTTGCGAAGTGTGTTGTTCAGCCATCTGAGGCGATAGCCCCCTTCCAACTTGTTGAAAGCTCCCTTCGCTCTGAGCAGCCTGCTGACAATAAGGCTTTAGCACACACATGATGGAAAACAGAAGAACATGCAGACACGTACGCACAGCTCCCCAGCCTCGCAAAAAAGCTCAGGGGTGTTTAACTGCACCTTTAGATTAGAAGATGGCTTGCTGTAGAGATGGGACACCCTGTAGTATTTGCAGTCACAGACAGTGAGGAAAGATTTTGTGTCTGTGTGAGGTGAGTTGTACGGAGCTAATCAACCATATGACTGCATGAGGTCTTTCATGCATAGAGCAATCAAACAGTCAATACCATGGAGGCAATAAGCAAAGGGACCCATTATCTTCAGTTTCTTAAGTAAATATCATCACTCATTAATATAAAAAAGTTGGGAAATAACAGAATACATGTAGTGGCATTATGTCATATTTTTAGTGTAACTGTGCTAATCCGAGAGCTTTTTTTTAAGTCTTAATCAATATTTAAGGGATTATAAATTGTTTACACATTCAAGACTAATAGCAGCATGAAACAGTAGTAAGAAAACTGTTTTTCCATGCTGCATAATATGTTGACATCCTTTGAATAAAAGCAGCAAAAACTTCAAGGCAGGCAGAAGTGATGAGGATGTTGTTTTCTCGCTAGATAAGAAAACTTGCAGTTTAAATTCAACAAAAATAAAACTATTAGTGGAAAATATATTTACATCCAATGCAAGGCCAGACTTCTATCATTGTAAATTCTGGACTCACTTCCTACCTGTTTTCTCCTACCCTTTCTTTACTGTGAGAGCTGACTGTGACAAAATGAAAGTGGCTACTCATACCACAAGTTGTACATCGCCAAAAATAGCATAATTTGTGTCTTACTTTTGTGGAATGATGCCAAAAATATACTGCTTACTGCCGCTTTAAGTCGGCCCTGAGGTCTATACACTATTCTTGCACACCCTATTAGAAAATAATCAAATTGTATCAAATATGACTATTCCAACGATGATGTAATCAAGATGATTGAATTGCTTATTACAATGTAAGGAGGTAAGTGGTCATCTGTGACACATTAACATTTCTTAAGTAGCCATCACAACCATCTATAAAGAACTAAAGCCATCCCCACACTCGAAATGCTGGAATTATGAATAGAGATGTGCAATTAGGTTTCCCAATGCAAGTTGCAAGTCTTCTTAAAGCTCCACTGTGTCAAGTTTTGTGTTATCGTCCTCATAGCAAATCAAAATGGTAAAAGATTTAATGTTCGCTTTCCCTCTCAGCTAATGTTCTCTTTTACAACCAAATCAATCATGCACTGCTCCTCCACGGCTGGCCACAACACTGTTATTCTATTCTTTGCCAAATCTCCAGTTTCTTATTGCATGTTTGTTATTGCCTTAAGATACTTAAGGTGACATACATTCTTTAATCCATCCAGCCATCCGTTCATTTCTTCATTCACCAAAGTACTTAAAGCCTCTCTTAAACTCTGTGAGAAGAAGCTGTGATATCTTCCCAGGAGAAGTGGATGATTTCAGAGGTCATTTTGCCCTTGATGTGTTTCTCTAAGCGAGAGCTTTTCCACTTGAGTGTACAACAGACGATGAAAAGTAAAGTGGAAATATAGCCCAATAAAGAGTTGAGCTGTGGGATAGATTGAGAGTCGGGATCTTTAATCTAAGGGGAGGATGGGGGAGAAAAACACATTAAAAACTCATAAAGAGAATTATTTCAAAACAAAAGACACACGAGCACATCACGATGGCACCTCTGGGCCATCGCCACATATCGGCCCCCCAAGGCCCTCCAAAAAGCGCAGGGAAAATAAATGATTAGATAACTGTTGAGGAAAAACTGCTTTGGGATCGAAAAAAACATGTTGCTGGATTAAGGAACAACCGTTTTAGTGTATCATGAGAAAATAACATCCTCTCTTTCACTCGGCTCTGCTCCTCGTTCAAAATATAGGATTATAAAAAATTATTGTTTTCTAAGATCATCTCATGGGCTTAATAATAAAGCAAGAATAGCAGCTTTAACGGCTGTAAACAAAGAGAACAAGAAGAAAGAGGCATGGCAGAACATTTCAAACCCGAGCGAGGGGAGAGAACTTGTATTTCTGCATTTGCATGTATAGAGTCGAAGTGCGAAAGACTGAGACAGCGAGAGAGAGAGAGACCGAGAGAGAGCAGACCAAAATACAAACAGATGAATAGACACAGACAGATGGACAGAAAGACAGAGGGGGGACATGCGGAGGAGGATCTTTGAGAGGGAGAGGGAGCTCAACCTTGTTCTCCTGCTGCTTCCACCCATGCCTGTGCTCCATAATGACACAGCACTGGCCATCTAATGACACAGTGGAAGAGACTAAAGAAGCCCAAATCTATGCGTGCACAACAGCACAGCACTGGCTCATCACAACCTCCACACACAACTCAGAAATAGTATTCATACCAGTGAAGAAGTAGAAAATAAACACAAACACGAAATAAGTACGCCAAGTAGAAAATTCTACCCAGTAAACCTCACAGTAAGATATGATATCAAGATTTAATTAATGGAAAGCAAGCAAAAACTAAATTAAATGAAATGAAAGAAATTAATATTTGGAGCATGCCTTTGGAAAAAAAATAAATCCAGAATTAATATTAAAACATGCTGTAAGGAAAGATAAAGTCTGAATCTGAATGCCCACAGTTAAAATAGAAAAATCAATCATAAACATGGAAACATATTTAAATAGAGGCTACCTCCCAGGTCTAGCACTGCTGTGATATAGAAATGTGGACAAATGATTGCTCTGAGGGCTCAGATGAATACAAATATGTGTAACCTATAAAACCACCAGTGGAAATGTTATTTTTAAAAAGAAGCTGTTCTGATTGGAAGAAACACGTATAGCTTGTGGAGAAATATTCTATAGAGAAATGCTGATGGCCATGAACCAGTTTGAAGTTTATTATTCAGCTGTACTGTATTGCTTAAAGGTGATCTAATGATCCAGAGCAGTAAACAACTATTTGTTATGTAAAGATATAGAGGAGTAATGTCTGCCTGAGCAGAGAATGAAGTCACTCTCCCTCCATCTGTGTTGTAATCATTCTCTATGTTTTGTTTACATAGCCGGGCCAGCCGCGTGTGCCTTTTAGTGCCCCATTGAATAGCTCATGGCCGCCGCTCTGCAATGCGCTCATACGGGGGTTACAGCTGACAGCATCATCGTGGAAGCGTATAGCGCCCCTCCTCCAGTTCCCCCTCAGGTAAACACTGTAGCTCCATAGACTGTATATAAAAATGGACGACGTATCTCCAATTCCTCCCACTGTACAGAAGTGAAGCCAAAATATCCCGGATACAGGAGCTGCCATCTTGAGATTTTGACATAATTTGGAGCCACAGCCTGTAGTCGCAGTAGTGGAACCACAATATTAACCCGCCCAAACCAACCGCGAGCCGTGCACAGCTGCAGCTTGTCAGCGAGAGACTCACAGCTGCCAATCATGATGTTTCACCCCCTTTTTATAACAGCAAATAACTAATTAAAACCAAACTTATCAGAAAAATGAACACTTGAACATACATCAGTGTGATAAGAACTACCTAAAATGACAGAAACCGTCTTTGGGGAAAAAATGTATTTGACAAGTACTTTGAGTTTTTAGATTGGCCCGAACATTAACATGGAGGAGGCGAGATTTATGAGCTATATTGCAGCCAGCCACCAGGGGGCGATAGAGATGTTTTGGCTTCACTTTTGGGGAGCTGTCATGTCGTCCATCTTTATATACAGTCTGCGGTTAGCTCCATCAGCACTGATGCCGTTGTTGGCACTATTAGCGCTATTAGCACCGTTAGCTGCTAGCCACCGGCTCGGCCGTCGCCATGTTGATGTGAAGGCAATAGATATGCTCTGAGTTTCGACTTTAGCACCTTGCTTAAGATGAAAGGTGTTCCTTTGAGAAAAGAGTGCACAGCTAAAAGAGTGAAAAAGACTGGAAAAAGGAGACACAAAATATAATATACAGAGACTCCAAATGAGGTCAGGAGAAATTCAATGGGATGACAAGAGGCAAATAAATTGCACATCACCACAGGACTGCTCTAACAGCTTAAGAGAGGCAAGGTGTTCTCTGCTTCATCCAACCAATGGTCGACAGGATAGCTCGTCCCTGACCCAGATACACAACCACCACACACATTACACTGTGCTAATGGCAGGTTGGAGAATAAAGGAGAAAAATAAATGAAAAAATGAGAATATGCGTAGACATCCACGCTAAAAAAAAAAGATCCTTATCTGGTGGTAAAAGGCACAGTTTTAATACTGACAATGCACGAGTTCATGCTGTCTGAAGAGTCAAATGAAAAGAAAGTCAAATTTCTTTAATAGCGCTCGTCGCTGCCACAGAATTGATGTTAACACTCCAATGAAACATGCAAGTACTTTCATAATAACTTAATGATGCCTGAGACCTTTAAAGAGTCTCTTTTCAAAGAGTCTCTTTCTCTCCTTGTCTTTTTCTATGGGACAAAATCAACCCGTCTACGTCGTGACCAATTTATCTATTATTAAGTCTACTGTGTATACATACAATAACTCTCTCTACCCCTCTAGCCAGTGCAAAGCAGAGCAGGGAAACGGCAGCCATCATTTACAATAAATGTGTAATGTATCCCACAGTATATTGGCAGTAAGTAAGCGTGCACTGTAGCCATTTCCTGAACAACGCCTGGGTTCCTATGGATTCAAACTCTCCATACATCATCTGTGGAAGTGCCTTTCTTCCTCCTCTGCTTGCTGACGTAAACCAGCCTCATCGTTTCCTTCCTGACATGATCATTCACTATTTGTTAGTTATTCATTCCACACAAAACACAACAGGTGCTTCAGTGTTGAACTCACAAAGAGGCATAACTTTGGTCCATGATTTGCTCACTTAAAAAAAACACAGCAATCATCCATCTATCGTGAAACATAATATGGCTTAAAGTGATGCACAACTCTATTAAAAGACATCCAATGACATTCTATCCCTTCAGATTGCATTATCCTCGGATGCGCACAGACATTTAACATTTGATCAAATCAATGCGAGATATCAATCTGTTTCAAAGTCGTCTTCAAATCGCCGCTTTGCTGATGACATGTGGGAGTAACATGAGAGGAATCATCTTTATTGCCTTTCCCTGGTTTCCCTGGGCCGTTTGGATTTGAAAGTCCTGTGGTGTATTAAGCTAACACAGTTTGGGAATAGGGGAGCAGCGATCAGTGGACAACTGTGTTTGTGATCCCCCACACCAGCGTGGCACAGCGGCTCCCTGCCCACACTCTGATGCTACGGGGCCTTCCAGCAACATCGAACGCCAATACAGACCAGAAGTGCTCAGACACATGCTAGTCAGCCCCGTGGATGTGTTAGTATCCACAGCAGGAAGCCTCTTAAGTGATGACAGCACTTGTCTAACCGAAAGGCCGGTTGGGTAATTCAATATCTAGCTTATTAAAGCCCAGTGGTGACAGGAGAATCTCTAAAAATAAAAGAACCAGGTGTCTAGATGACCACCAGGAACACACCCTGCGCTGTTCGTTCTACAGCTTATAGAGTGTTACAGGAATGAGTCCTAAAACCTGGAAATGAGTTTTAGCACTTCTGGTTCCCTCGTCTGGAAGTCAATGGGTTCGATGAATGGGTTTTTGGTTAGATGCCTGAAATAAGATCTGTGGTTAACAAAGGCTTAAAGGTACAGTGTGTGGAATTTGGAGGCATCTAGTGGTGTGGTTGCAGATTGCAATCAACTGAGTACCCCTCTGCTCACTCCTCCCTTTCCAAGACTGTGTTAACGTGAGCCACTGAGTGCAAAACCGTGGTAATGCCGTTCGCCTAGCTCAAAGGCCATCCTTACCATAATACCACAACTTAAGGAGCAACGGAAGTCAGACGGCAGCTGGCGATACCACAGTTTTGCACTCTGCGGCTCACGTTAACGCAGTTTCATAAGTGTGCTAGGGTGATCTTCAGGGAACGTAAAAACGAGAAAGTCTCTCTCTAGTGCCAGTGGTTTGTCCGTTCTGGGCTACTGTAGAAACATGGTGAAGCAACATGGCGGACTCCATAAAGAGGACCCGCTCCTTATGTAGATATGAAGGGCTAATTCTAAGCTAAGCTAATTCTTATTTTCAGGGGAATATACACCATTGAAAACATAGTTATGAATATTATATTCAATTTCTGCGAATAGATCCCCCAAAATGCAACACACTGGTCCTTTAAGAGGTTTTAACGCTTTGTTCTACGACATAAAACACGTCAGTAAATACCCCACTCGTGAATTTTGAAGCTTTTAAGTGTCTTAAAAAAGGCGGTTGCTAACAAATGGCTTAATGAGACTACTATACGCCATCACGCTAAAAACTAGTCCGTCTTTGGTTTAGTGGACGTGACATGAAATCATGTGACCGTGATGTAGTTTGTTTATAGTCGAACGTTAGCTTTTTACCTCTGCTGATTACAATCACGCTTCAAAAATCATAAAAGTTATGTTCATTCTTGATGATTATCTTTCTGAACAAAACGTTTAAGTATCATAAACGTTTGTTTGCCACAGAGCTTATGTTCTGCAATAATCCAATGGAAAAATCCCATTTGATTTTAGTCGAGGGAACCAGGGCGATGCTAACTTCCTGGTTGGCCTATAAAAATACATCATCCCTGCACCATTCTATAGCTAATCAGCAATAACAATGAAAAAAGACATCCAATATGTGTCTGTATCTTTCAGTGCACATACATCTTAAATTATCTATAGCCACAGGATGCAAGCGTTGCTGGAGTGCAAGGAACAAAGAACAAAATGTAATAAAGTGTGATTGTACGACCAAACTGAAGTGTCTCTCATTCTGTCTTCTCTGTGCTGCACAGCTTTCTCACAATGAGAGCGGCAGCTCATGTTCACCAGGCGACATGTGCACGATATTCTTTGCAGCAGGATCACGCTCAGACTGTATATGAGCCCTCCATGCTCCCACCGTGCCCTCTCATTTGTTCTCAACACAGACCCTATCTTTAATGTCCAGGCCAACTGGCAACCTTTCCTCTTTGCCAGTATTAATTAGGATGTTGCTTTCAGACCGACGTTCGTCTGGCCTGAGGCTTTGGTTTTATAAGCCTACCCCACTCTAGGCCCTCAGCTTCAAAGTCAACTATGCAGACCCCCCAATTGATTCCCATTAGCAACCGGGTGTTTTCAAGTTAACTCCACTTTAGATGTTTACTGGCAGAATCATGCACACGGTGCTTATGAGATCTGCGCGGTCCCACGTCGCCCCTTCTCTCTCACCCAGCCTCAAATTTGATAAAATTACCTTTTCTTAGAGTGACTCTTCTCATCATACAATCCATTTGCATTGCTAATAACCTCCCTTTATGCCAGCCCTGGCTCTGCAGACATGATGCATAATACATCCATGATCCCAAAACCCTTGACAGAGTTGGCTTCCAGCTTTCTAAACTGCCTAACAAATAATAGAACTGAAACTTACATGAGCTCTGAGAGGCTCACTAAAGGACTCCACCTTACAGAGAAGTCAAAGCAGAGTAAAACTGGTATGAATATTGACATTAGTGATGGATCGTGCTTTACAGTGGCTTTACTAGATTAAGGCTCGACTGTGGGAGTAGGAGCATGGGAATAGGATGTCGGAGACAAAGATTGAGCTAGAGAAGATGTGGAGGCGACAGCCAATAAGAGATTGTTTTAAGGACAAAAGGTTGTCATTTGTATGATAATCCTGGACTCTGAGGAGAGCTCCCGCTGAGGCTTTCTATTGTACAGCAATGGGGTGACTCTGCTGTATTTCATTTCACTTGTAACAAATTAAGCGTACAAGCTGTGCTGGGAGTCATGTGTCAAAGACGACTGCTAATAACAACAACCATCCATTTCAGTGCTCAATATCATGTTCATTTTAGGCAAAAACCAGACAGCTTCTTTGACTGGCAAAACCCAAATCATCAGCCTGAAAAGATCTGAATTTAATAGTTTATTCATCTGGCATTTCCTCAAAATAGCCTGACTCACTGCAAAGAAATATAAATGGTGTCAGTTCAGAACAGTATCATTAAAATATTCCTACTTCTCTGTCCTTGACACATCGACACACATTCACTAACTGATCAATTATCAGGCGTAACCTTGTTTAAGGTTATTATGGGAACCACACAGATGACAGATAATTGGCAGTTGCAACCAAACTTTTAGCCGAGCCCCATTCAAATTCTGTCTGGGAGAGAAAGCTTGTGTGTCTGTGTGGAGGGAGGAAACTGAGCCACATTTAATTTCTGTTTGTTCCAATTTGACACAAAATTAGATACAGCCAATGCGCTGGGTCGTCAGGGACAAAGTCTAACATGTTTGCATTTTTCTATGTTTTGGCGAAATCTTATTTTAGAGGAACAGTGTGCAACATTTTGGGGGATCTATTAGCAGAAATGTAATATAGTATTCATAACTATGTTTTCATTAGTGTATAATCTCCTGAAAATAAGAATCGTTGTGTTTTCGTTATCTTAGAATGAGCCCTTCATATCTACATATGAAGTGGGTCCTCTTCACAGAGTCCGCCATGTTGCTCTGCCATGTTTCTACAGTAACCCAGAACGGACAAACCAAACACTGGCTCAAGAGACAGCGTTCAGTGTTTTAATGTTACCTGAAGGCCAACGTAGTTCTCTGACATGCCAACACGTTCTCATCTCAACTCTTCTCATACTGACGCTTTGTCAGACCCCTCGCGTCACTGTTCAGTCGCAGTAAACGCATGCTTAATAATGTGAATTAAACAAAAACATTTGCTTAGGTTTAGGCAACAAAACCACTTAGCTTGGTTTAAGAAAAAACAACATGGGAACGTTAAATGAGAACGTTTTTACACAGGACATGAGCGAACAGCTGATTGCAAACTGAATGTAAAACGTTAACGCGTGGGAGATGAAAAGTCGAATGAAAGCCTTGTGTTTGTTGGACCCATCCACCTCCCCTTCCACCTGCCCTGTGTGGCTCTTTCGCGCTTTAAACTACGTTACCACAGCACTTTCCCTGTGCGTTTACTGTTGCCACGAATGGGTTTACATTGTAGTCAATGGAAAGACCGGTGCGTCTCGAACACCGACTGCCGTGACACAGCGTCAGTATTTGACGCCCTGGGAATGAGAACGGGCTGGACACGCTTGTGAAACTGTGGTAACGTGAGCCGTGGTGGATGTATTAACGTCTCTGTTCCCAAACAACCGGTTATCAGCCAGTAGCTAGTAGTGCTAGTTGCATGACATAAACAGAATTTAATGTAGTTGTAGGCTACTTACTAACATGCAGGGCAAAGGCATAGGGCACAAACTCTCATACATTCATGCTCTGTAGTCTATTGTGAGCGGAGGTGTAGTGAGTTGGTTGCAATTTGAAACCACACCACTAGATGTCACCAAAGCCTACACACTGTACCTTTACGAGAAAGAGCAGTTCAAATTAAAGTATAAAAAATATATGAATGCACAGAAAAAGGAGGCACCTGTGGTAACACAACCAGGAGGATAGTAGATCCCTGTGTGTGAAATAAATTATTAAATCAATTCCCACCCTTAAAAGTCTGCGCTGAAAATTGCTGCACCTGAGAGCCTTTCAATGGCTCCAGCAGAATGTATTACACTGACTTACAGGAGAGCTCTTGAAAGGGGGAAATGGTATGGTATTGGAGGCACTTCAATCAGAAGTAAGATGTGGAGGAGAGGCACGGGGAGCAGGCGGGGTGGATGTTAAAAGAGGGTGACGTATGGACACACACCCAGAGGGATGCGAGCTGAGGGGGAGAGGACGACAGGGAGAAGGCCCACTGAGGATGACAGAAGAGGGATTAAAAGGCTCAGTAATGTATGTTTTCCCAGAGCAGGGTGCAACCATATGTGTCAAAGAGATAAGATATGCGTACACATGTTGACATTTTGATGTGTGTGAGCTTCTGTGCCGGGGACGCGTTGATACTGTATGGAGAGATCTGTGCACCTGCGCTCCACTGGGGCCGTCTGGTCCTTTGAAGATGCTAGTTAAAGCTACTGCTGGATTAATGGACCACGGCAGACCAACTCTGTTGTGTGATTCAGCCGTAATTAAGCTTTCTGTCACTACCTATCACAGCTCTCGCTTTACTTCTAATCAGTCTATTCTATAGCACTCCCTGGGCACCGAGATCAACATCTTCATCCTCTGTCAATCTCTCTCTCTCACACAAGTGTTGTGTATATATAAAAGCATGCAGGCACACACAGATTTAGCTTTAGAGAGACACACACAGTTGCACACAAGGGACTAAATGTATACTTTGCTAGATGCAATTGCTCATATAATTAGGATCTATACCTACTATATGAAACAGGAAACATGTGTGCAGCTCTGCGATGTGACAACAATAAATTTAACATACGCAGCCCACACAAGTGTAATTTAAACCTCAGCGCCTTCTGGAGCCCTTAAAGTGATCGACACCAAGGATGTCCCTGCAAACACTCATCCACGTCATGGGTTTAGAGGGTATTACAGCACATCTGTGTCACCGACACACAAACACACACAGTCATCTAAAACCGTCTCCAAACCAATCACTGTCACTATACACCTATTTTTGTTTCCGTCAACTGTTTTTATTTTTTTCTCGCCTTATTTTAGAGGATGAGGATGCTGGACTATAAAAAGTCCTTCTGTTTCAGCGACCCCCTCCTCCTCCTCCTCCACCTCTCACTGAACGTCAAATCAGGTGACTAAGGTCACACCGCACACTAGGTCGGAAATATTAGTCCTTGGGCAAAAGCCGACCAATCACAGAGGGTCAAAAGCGCACGACTAGTGAGTGAGCAGGCCTGTAGCCTTCAGCTGTGCAATATGAGACCCTTTCAGAGGTCGGGGATATAGATACACAGCATAATGGTATGATTTATCACAAAAAAGGACAATGCTGGGTAGTTTCAATAACACGATAATCATTATTGGCAGGCCTCTGGCATACAGCCGTGTCTCTAATGGCTGAACCCTGATTGATCTCTTCCAATAGCAAGTTTCCCCCAATTATCTGATTTCGAACACCCACTCAAGTCCACAAGCAAGTGTTTTGGCCCCCCCATTTCCACCTAGCAACAGGAGACACCAAGCATGAAATTGAGGTTTAAGGATTTCCATTAGACAGCTATATAATGAAATAGCCAAATTAAGCAATGCATATCATATGACATGTCAAATCTTCTGGCCCTGCAAATGGAGAAGCAAAAGGTTAATTGTAACTGAGAGCAGCCACTTGCTGTCCAGGTGGCAGATGGTTCAGTGCAAATCTCAGGAATTATGGCATGAGGAGAACATAAATAGGGTAATAGGTCTGGCTTCATTCCCTTCCTGATGGATGCCATCAAAGGATTTTTTTTATGTTTCAAATATACAACATGTGAGATGCACCACTTGCATGACATGGAAATAAATGAAATATTCCTGAATTAAATAGTGTATCATTCTATTTGGAGTATTTTTTCTCTTATGTGGTTTAATTATTGCTTTTGGTGAGAATTAGCAGCAGTAGCAGCAGACGAGTAAACCTGTTGCTGCATCCATAACAACAGCGCTGCTGCACACAATACTCCACTAAAACACAGTCACACACCTGATTCTCTCCAGATCACAGAGAGAAAATGCAAAAACAACAAATGAGTTGTGACTTTTTTATACACACGATGTGATATGATGCTCTCGTGGTGCACAGATGCGTAACTGGATTCGGTGCGCATCTGTGCGTAAAAACGATGCAAAAAGTGGTAGTTGCATCCTCATCCTCCTTACCTGTCGTCGGTCTGCCAGTCCCCGAGCAACAGGTCTCGGAACCGGTACCGAGGGGGCAGAGGGAGCACCTCCTTTTCCAGCTCGACCATGGTTCCTCCTCCTCAGAGCCCAGAGATAGAAACAGATATCACCACAGAGCTCCACACCGAGGAGGAGGTGGACTCCAGGAAACCAACTCCACTCCTCTCTTCCTCCTTCTGCTATTCAAAACGTGGATTGATAACGAGCTCATTGATACACCTCATGGCATCATCTTCGGCATCCCTTCCTAAAACAGAAAAAACAACTTCTTTCCTTTTTTTTGGCACCCCCTTCACACAACGCAGCTCTACTTTTCTTCCCAGCGAGGCAACAGGTCGAGGATGTTCATCCGTCGGTGCGCACTGTGAGAGAGGAGGCTCCACTTTGACTGTGACAGCTGGAGAGCAACTGGTTGTCTCTCAGCATCCTCCAGCAGCATCCTCCCAGCCCGAAGCTCTGCATGGACGCACTGGCAGCACTTGGGACTACTGTTCTGTTGCCACCAATTTTCATTCCAAGAATCGTAAAAAAAAATGCAAAAAAACAATACTCACAAAAAACATCTATAATAATGTACAATAAGAGATCAACATCTTCATCCTCTGTCAACACAGGTGTTGTGTATATATAAAAGCATGCATGCACACACATATTTAGCTTTAGAGACACATACAGTTGCACACAAAGGACTAAATGTATACTTTGCTAGATGCAATTGCTCATATAATTAGGATCTACACTGTTAAGAATTTCCCAGTAAAATAACAGTAAAGAACTGGCAGCAGGGTTGCCTTTATGTTAGTGTAAAATTAACATTATACTGTCGCTGAAATTTACAGCTTTGTACTGTTAATGAAAAATACTGTTGTTTTTAATTAATTTCACAGTATTTTACAGTTAATTTACTGTTTAAAGATACATTATACAGCTGTTTTTCACCTTTCTTTTACATTATCTTACTGATTTGTTTTAATGCACTATTTAGGTTTTTGCATACATTTTAATAAACATTATTTTTTGCCTAGATGAATAGACTTAGCAGGTTACAGACATAGGAACAGTCACACTAAATACAATTAAAGGCACTTGTTAGGAAAAAGGCTATAATAGACTTGTTGACACTTTTCCCAAAAATGTCTGTCTCTAGCTGAGTACAGAATGCAAACCAGAACAACATGTGAGAGAAGAACAATAAAGCTAATTCACTGATTTTACAATCATGTACAATGTACAAGCCTCACATGTGCAGATCAGGTCTCAGAATTAAAACAATACTGCATGAAACTGTTACTGATGATACTTCAGACAGTTGATCAGCAGTAAAGTGATGTTTTTTTAAGAATGCATTAAAGTTCAGTTAAAAAACAACCTATGAGCGAAATTTAACAGGGCACACGTTTTCCCCATACTTAAGTGGAGAACTGTGCGCATCTCAGTCATGCATCTAAACGACCATATTTATTATTTCTGCAAGGAGAAATATTCGTTTCTTGTGTTGTACTGTTAAATATGTTGGGCTTGATAATTGTTTAAAAAGGAGGCACATGTGACATTTTGGGAATAGTCTTGCTGAAATAGGCTATACATGAGGAGACATCCAATTTATTTCGTGCAAGCTTTCCAACTGAGCTCTGTTTCTCCCTCACCATGCACACATATGCTAAATATAATCAAACACACAGTGCAAGCAGCAGATATTCTAGAAAAAACACCCCTTCTAATAGAAAAATATAAATGTAATCCTGCAATATGATTAAAAACAATATAAGCATTGCATTCAAAACTAGAAGTTCCTCTCAATGTGGGCTATTATGATATAAAACTCTCTCCTATGAATATCTCATCTAGCTCTTGTTGTAGCTCATTAACAAACACTTGTGTTTAAGGGTGCGAGCACTTGTAAACTACTCGTATTATGCACCAAACCCAGAATTTATTTACCACACTGTTAGATATTAGTCGGCATGCCACTCATTGCATGTCACAAGGTTTAATCTCATAGAGCCTGTGGTCATTATAGAAGCCATAATGAAATTCAAATGAGGTGCTTAAGGGGACTGTTGACTCAAAGCCACAGACAACAGGTGTTATTCAAATCAACTTCTGCTGATTAATATTAATCACCCACGACTGAGCCGAACAAAACCTTCACTCAGAGGGTCAGAAAGGATTATTGAACGGATTAGAAAAAGAAGAATAACAATGGATTTGATGCCATTTAGATGCTGACTGTAGATTGTGAGTAATTTGGATATGCATGTTTTTGTGCCCTCCTACATTTGAGCTCATCTTACTGTAACTGAGTGTTATTTTTACTTCGAGGCAGCTGAACTGCTTTTAACTCTATTAGGAAACAGCGTATCATTCAGTTTTACAGTCACTTTGCTGTGGTTTTGTCTTTTTTGCCCTCTGGTGGTCACCGTGACACAAACACACACACAAGCTGCAGTGAGCTGGTTTCATTTATCCGTTCAAACAGTTATCCGACGACTACTAGTCCGTGAGGTTGGAGGTTAAAACACCAGAATACATATACATTTATTAATCTTGTGCCTTCGGCTAAAATTAAACAACCCGGTTGACGGGAAGGCAAAACATTTCATTTCCAGTGGGTGGGCCGAGCTCTGTAGCCATGGTAACAACAAAAAGTGTCTGAGCATATCAGAGGAGATAGTTCATGTGTTTCAAACCTCATTTAAACCCCATTCAGTCTCACATTATCACAGTGTGTACTGTGAAGACGATTTGCAGGGGCTGAGTAAGGCTTTATTCCTTCAGATCAAAAGCCATTTTCCCCTCATCGCCAGCAATTCATATACAAATATAAACAAAGAGTAGAAAACAATCGTCCATAAAAAAAAGTCATTTAAAAGATATAAAATCTTTCAGTCACTGTCTGACATCCAGCATGGTGGTTGCCTTCTATTCCAGTGGAACGTTGACGGAGGCTAGGGCGTCCACGGCCCAGCCGGGGTACTGGTCACGAGACGGAAACATTCGCTTCATGAACGTCCGTATGAACTCAGGGAAACGGCCTTCCACAATGCTCTGTCTCACAGAGCGCATCAGGGAGAGCTGCAAAGAGAAATGTTTGATGAAACGAAGGGAAATAATGTGATTATTAATCTCCAGTGGGAAATCATCTTGTGTTCTGCAACTCTAGAGTGTATGGGTCTGCTTCCTATGGAAATAATGTGATTATTAATCTCCAGTGGGAAATCATCTTGTGTTCTGCAACTCTAGAGTGTATGGGTCTGCTTCCCGTCGGAGTATATAGTTCACAATGTTTACATGCTATTGAATACCATGGCAGCATTTTAGGGGTAACATGTTAATGTTTCACGGCAATTAAATGTGACATTTCACGGGAGAATGACGGCCGACATGGACATTGCTAGAGCCAACTTCAAAGCCGGCTTAAATGGGAAAACGTAATTTCGTTTTTAAAAAAGACCAGTGTGTGGGATCTGGCGGAAACACAACGATTTCTTAGTTTCAGGTGTTTATACACTAAAGAAAACGTAGTTATTAATATTATATTCCATTTCTGCTGATAGATCCCCCTAAATGCTACACAGTGGTCCTTTAAGAAAATCAAGAAATTACTAAATTGCATAATCAGACATTATCCGTTATGCTCTCCATGAACATGAACATTATGTTTGGGGACACATCTGTCACAAAAGGCGACTCTCGTGGTTTTGATAAGGCCAGAGCAGCAGAGCAAGTTTGTGCCACTTTGAGGAACAGAGAGTACTGAAGGATTAAATGGCCGTGACAGAGGCGAGGACGTAATCTGAATCATGTCACGTACATTTGTAAAGTTCAACGTCTCTTGTCAGATTTCTGTCAGAGCAATGGAGACACTGAAAGACAATATGTAAATGTGAGGCTCGGGTTGATATCTATTAAAGGGAGGACCGCAGATACAGGAAACAAATTAACTGATAAAACGCACTTGATACAGCAGTACATGTTTTGCAGATATATCAGCTCTAGGGCTGTCCTCGACCAAAGAAATTCTTTTGTCGACTAATCGATTAGTTGATTTAATGGAGAGATCTGTAAAACTGAGTTTCTCCACAAAGAATCACACAAAAGCACCATTTTAAATCTTGTATTTACCAGAGATGTGCTCATAAGTTTCTTGGAAATAAGTCATTCAGCATGAAAAAAGCATAAAAAAACAACTGACTGAGGTTTTTCAGAAGTGAAATGGGTTGATAGTGTGCCTAAAAAAACATTATCGAGCATGCCACACAGTTTTTTTCACTCAAATGTTGTTCATAATCTCACAATTTTATTCAAATTTGACAAAAACAGCTCTTTTAGCAGCATTTTGAGATTCACTCATTATTTAAAAACAAAATCAACTGGAACATCATCGTTACTGCAGTGATGATAGTGGAAGTTGAAATGAGTGCATTTTGTTCCAACTATTTCTGGATTCAAAGTCATAATAACACTTAATTTCTTTAAGGGATTGTATTTCGTTAAGAGGTAAAAAGTTTTGTTGTTTAATCTTGATTTAATCTTGAGTTATGATGTGATGTTAATAGTGGTGTAGTGGTCGTTGATAAAGGGGTTATACTACTAGATAGATGGGTAGGTTACAGAGGAGGAAGTGGGTATACTCTCCTATATATTCCAATGGCTTTCTGGCTGATAGGTGGGTATACTGTAAACCGCCATAAAAGGAGGTGGGTTTACCTCGTATACCCGTGTATACCCACCACTACACAACTGGATGTTAACTGTTAAGAGACATTTCCAATACTGACCTGGTAGGCAATGTTGTGGACGGTGACATGATGCATGGCTGCAGTGTCGCTCTTAAACAGAGCATGGAGGTAAGCCCGACTATGTCTGAAACAGAAAACAGGCTTATTATTCACATCATTCTTCCAGTAGTACAGTTTTTACGAGACATATGTGAAAACACCAAAATGTCTAAACACCAGCAGGCACCATCCACTGGTACCAAACTGCAGCACTGACAAAGATTGCCTGACAATTGTGAGCCAAGTGAGATTAAAGAAACAATTTAAAAAGGTATAGCTGTAAATCCACTCTGGTGTTTTATTGTTGAGAAATTACATCATAAAAATACATGAAACATGAAATAAAAACAAATGCACAGATTGATGTAGTCTTGTATCGCCCACACATCCCTCCTTTATACCAAAAAGAGTTAACTGACTGCTGGGCAATAGTCTGTGAGCCAGTACCTCAAATTTGGGCCAACGGTACCAGCTTGGAGTAATAATTCTCATAGTGATATTTGGCAATATATATATATATACACCCCTAGTGCTAGAAAATATGTGATAGCATTTCAGCGGTGGCAGCTTTCTCTGTGTTTATACACTTTTCAAAACTATACTTGGAACAGAATCAAGCATTCAACTTCAAATCCATGTGATTATACAGTATGTGTCCTAGAGTTTTTATTGTCCTTTCCAAAATAAACATGAGACAAATATTTTTTTAAAAATGCAATGATTCACTCTGCTGAATTTGGGCACTGTACTGAGAGTGCCATCAATGCCGGTCTGATGAAAAGAGCTTGAACTCAGCAATCAGTGTAATGTTGAGGGATCACTGATGGCAAAATACCACTAGGTTGAATATATATGTTGTGCTTTATATTGGCCATTTTTCAGAAATGTATATTGTGGGGTAATGTTATAAAATGCATGACCGCACACATAAATCTACCACTGATGCAATGCTATTACATAATCTTAACTCTGGGGATGCAGATCTTGCCAAAAATCACTACGTGCATGGTACCGACCAGATGGTACCGACCAACCCTACTGGCTCACGGACTAAAAACAAGTCAAACCAAGGTCTTCTTGGACACTTTCCTGCTTTATAAACTTCAATATCTGTCCTGATGAAGAAAACTGTTATGAAAAACGACATGAGAGCCGAACCTTCAGGATTTTTCTTGACTTACCTCTGGCAGGTGGGACACTGGCAGTCTGGGTCTATGGGCTGGAAGTCCTTGGCATACTGCTTATTTTTTACCTGGAGAGATCCCCAAGGCACCAAGGCAGAGCCGAACCTCTGAGGGAAAAGAAACATGTCAGTTGAAATCAGTTTTTGATGTGGAATAAAAACTGCTAAATGACCATTTAAAATTGATTATCAGTGTGTGAGGTGAAGAGAGCTTACAGCAGTACGCGTGGGGAACACGCAGTCAAACATGTCACATCCCAGAGCTACACACACAACCAAATCCACAGCATACCTAGAATATTTAAATAGACAGAATATAAACATACAGCTGCAACAAGGACAACAAAGCCGAACAAGGTAAACATAAACATTTACAGATATAAATATATAGATATTAAAAAGTATCTATATACTATGTATATATAAAACAACTAGGGTTGTAACGGCATGAGATTTTCACGGTACGATAACCATCTCAGAAAATATAACGATTTCACGGTATACAGTATTGCACTATTATTAGTAGTAGAAGTATTATTATTATTATTAGTAGTAGTAGTAGTAGTAGTCAGAATCAGAACAGAATTATTATAATAAACAGAATTATGAACATGACTGAAAAATATGTTAGATAACTGAAGCGTGTTAGTTTACATGTTAGCAGCACAATAGCATGTTAAATTAACTACTAAATGAAAAATAACATCAGCTGTGAGCTTTTAAAATAAAGTCCTCTGAATATTAACATAGAGTATATTGTAGGAGCCAGACTGCTCCTGTCTGTACCTTTAACCCACACACACTCATTTATGTGAGTCTTAAAAACAACAATAATGAAACTAGTAAACAGTAGGACAATAGTGAAATGGTGCAGAGTGCAAAGGGTGCTGATTAAATATGAAATGATTAATGTAACCGGTTGTTGTTTTGGGCAAACGTACCCAACACCCATGAGGTATCGAGGCTTGTCTCGTGGCAGGTGGTCGGTGCTCAGGGTGACCATCCGCCAGAAGTCGTCCTTCTCTTCTCCTCCACTCAGACCTCCGATGGCGAAACCAGGAACATCACGTTGAGACATTTCTGCAGGAAGGGGATAAGATATCCAAAGCACAACTTTGAGCCCTCAGTTTACAACTAGACCTGACATTACAATGTGGACATGCATTTCTGTTTTCTTTGATATGCAGATTGCTGCCAAATATCTTTGCACAATATTTACATGTTCTGAGGCTCCATTCAAATATGATCCAATCCTCCAGCATGCTTGTCAATACCAGATATACAGGGACAGAGGCAGGTAATCAAAAGTAGAAAAGGTATCGCCACAGAGCAGGATTAGTTTTTTACCATCTAGACAGGCCTTGCGCAGCTCTGCATTCAGCCCTCCCTGGATGATGGCAAAGAGGTTCTGTTTGTCTGGATTCTTATTGGCTGCTATGCAGCGATCCAGCCAGCGTATGGATCTGTGCATTGCCTCCTCCACCCGTGGTCCTGTCACGGTACTGCTGACCACATCATCCAGCTGCATCATGATGTCTGATCCTGGGAGAACACAGAGGAACATGGAGAGGTTATCTCTTTGTCTCTTTACAGTCTTTGTTATTTAATACTGATTGAAGGGATTTTACTCCTCGCATACCCAGACTGTTCTGTATGCAGATGGATTTCTCAGGACTTAGGAGGATCTCTTTGCCATCATAGGGGGATTTGAACTTCACCCCTTCCTCAGTGACCTCCGAGAGCTCGACAAGAGACACCATCTGAAACCCGCCGCTGTCCTGCAAGCAGAGGAAAGTGAAACACAAATTTCAACACAGAGCTCATCACCTACCATTTGTGAATCAGTATTTATCATCTGTAGGAAAGCTACACTCACAGTTAAAAGATTTCTCTTCCAGTTCATGAACCCGTGTAAACCATTGGCTTTCTCGATCAAATCAGGTCCCTGCAGGCAGTAGAGATAGATAGACGGATAGATAGATAGATAGATAGATAGATAGATAGATGGATAGATGGATAGATGGATTTTATTGATCCCAAATTGGGAAATTCTTGTGTTACAGCACCAGGTTATCCAGACAATGCACAGGTACAGTAAATATAGAATAAATATACATATCAACATTAGAGATACTATTTATGGTATACACAATATAAAGAATATATTAGAATACACTATAAATATACCAGACTACTACTACTAGCTTAGAATATATAAAATATGAACATAGAATAACAATAATATACTATATATTATAGTGAAGTGTGCAATGACTTACTATATATTAGAAAAGTGTGCATATTATTTTTCTTTAAAAAGGTCCCATATTGTAAAAAGTAAGATTTTCATGTCTTTTATGTTATAAAAAAGGTTTAAGTGCTATATAAATACTGTTAAACTATTAAAGCGCTCAATAGACATAGAAATACACACAGCCCGTATTCAGAAACTCTGCATTTAAAACAAGCCGTCAGGATTTCTGTCCATTCGTGATGTCACAAATATACAATATTTAGAACCTTAAAAATTTGCATGATATGGGACCTTTAAAATAAAATTAAATAAGATAAGATAAGATCAGATATTCCTTTATTAAAATTTGCAGTGTACAGCAGCAAAGGGGATAGTCCAAAAAAAACAAGATATCAGGTTATTGTCAGGTTATTATCAGGTTATTATCAGTTTTTTGGTGTGTAAGGGGTATACTGGGAGCAGTGCTGGTTGTGGAGTCTGACAGCTGCAGGAAGGAAGGACCTGCGAGAGCGCTCCTTCAAACGCTGAGACACACTTTGCAAAATGAGGTAGCAGGTAGTAGTAATGTCAACTGAATCATAAGAAGAACAGAACTGCTATGTTATTGTACTAGTGTTGCCTACCGGTCTCATGCCCAGGTGGTATGTGTTCCCAAGACAAATCTGACAGTCCAGACCCTCCAGCTGATCCACAGTGATCCCCTTCATGGTACCCTGAGTACCGACAGGCATGAACACCGGCGTGCTGACGGCACAGTGAGGCAGTACCAGATCACAAGCTCTTGCTTTAGTCACCGGGCATTCAGCAACGATCCGCAGAGCGAGGGGAGAAGCTGCAGACAGCAGAGCTTTCTTCACTGACATGCTGGTTTCTGAAGCAGCTCCACACTTTGTGGAGGAGGCCATGTTGGAGTAAACATGTGACGTGAAAAACTTCTTCTTCTTTCTTCTTTTTTGGTGTAAATTGGCGATTGGCAAACTACATTATAGGTGCATTACTGCCATCTACTGGACTGGAGTGTGGAGCAGTAGATTGGCAGGAAAAAAAAAAT
>CAKALG010011210.1:0-16850 GCA_916700815.1 Helicolenus hilgendorfi
GGGAGCAGCGGTAGAAACAGGACACGCGCTTCAGGAAGCCTTCGCACCTGAGGAGAGAGAGGGGGCCAGTTAGTACTAACATGACAACAGCTGTATTTAAACCTTTATTGACCCTTGGAGGGCTGACTCAGCATAGTTGGCCACAAGGCAGGCAAAGGTGACATGACATAGTAGTTGATATTTGGTATTGTTATGCTGTTTAATATCTCTAATCCCTTGTGTGAGTGTCTCTCAAAGTGTCTTCATTGGAACCACTATCCACTCTGCATGTTCATTCAACAAACCTATATAAAGTTATTTTCTGTCACTCAACTCAATACAGCTATGGGGAAAAATATCGTACACTGAAGCTACTCAAACCTGCAATAACTGAGTTTTTGGCCTCTTAGGGGAAATGGAAACAAGCTGCAACTCTAAACGCTGACATAAACGCCTATTTAGACATCTAGCCGTTAGAGAGCATCATTAGCATTCATTTTGTGTCGTTTTTCTGGCCCCCTAAACAAATGTAAATCCACTATTCACTCTTCTGTTTTTGGTCTCCACCTAGTCCTGAAGGAAATATCTGCTAACTGTGTCTGTTAGCAGCTAACTGTGTCTATTAGCTTAGGTTCAGAGTAAAAAGAGCACAGTCGATTTTTAGATTTTTTTTCCTAAAATAGATGAGACTGTAAAAGTAAAGTTGCTGGCCATAAAACGAAAACAATGAGCTGAAAGACACTACAATGCTCCATAGAGCTGATGTGAAAGTGCTAATCCTCTGTGGGTCATGTGATCTATTGTTGATATAAATATATTGGTTACAGGTGTTACAGGTGTTACAGGTGTGTCCACGTATATCTATACTGGGTGAGACTTACTCAGAGCTCAGAGGCCCACACTTGTCCCAGGGTTCATTCTTATTGTTGGCAGTGGGGACATGGGAGACATCCTGGATGTTCTCCTCTGTGCAGCAGCTATCTGTCAGGGGCAAAGGACAGGAAACGATTCAGTTTGATATTTCCATCACAGGTTGTATTTATTTACACCATTAAACACGCAGCGTTTCAAATAGTGGAGCGGATAGTGGAAAAATCATGCGAATAGTGATACAAGCACCAAATTTGGTGATGATTCCCGATGGGACGCTTAGCAAATATGAACGATTGGCTACTTGAAAATCCAAGATGGTGGCCATTTTTCAAGATGGCCGCCAAATTGACCTGCCAATAATGGTTTCTCTCATAGAAAATTCATCTACTTGGTCGAGTAGGGGATCAGTCGAGTTGGTCGAGTAGCAGGAATATGACAAGGTCCATATCCAACACCAGGTGCTAGAACTGGAACTGTGGACTCTCAAGCCGCAAAAACCACAAAGCAAAGACTCATCGGACGGCCAGAAAGTAAGAAAAAACTTAGATCCAGCATACCAGAAAACATATAACTCTACATTACACATTCAAATTGACCAAGTACATGCATTTCCTTAAGAAAAACATTCTCTGCGAGTAAATTTGACAGCCATCTTGAAAAATAGCCGCCATATTGCTGTTAAAAATTGTTAAAACTATCAAAATTAGATCCAGCATGCCAGAAAAAAACATATAATTTGACACCAAGATCACTCAAATCGATCAAGTAGATGAATTTCTATGAGATAAATAAATCATTATAGACAGGACAATTTGGCGGCCAATTTGAAAAATGGCTGCTATCTTGGATTTTCAAGTGGCCAATCGTTTATATCTGCTTAGTGACCCCTCGGCAATCATCATGCCAAATTTGGTGCTTGTATCACTATTTGCACGATTTGATTGAAAAATGGATGTTATCCGCTCCCATTAAAGACAAACACTGTCACTCACTGTCAGAGTACAGCCCGCACTCTCCCAGGTGTGGCTCTGGGCCTGGAGCAGCCTTGTGCTTCCCATCTTGAAGACACACCCCCTCCGAGAGGGCTCCACCAATCAGTGCAGCTGCAAAATATGCACCAACCAATAGCAGAGGGCGACAGGTGACACCCATCTTTACAGCCACAAACAGGTCTGCAAAAGAGTTCAGCACATTGGACAGAGGCAAAGGACATTATTCTCACCTGCACCACCAGCAAAGCAAAGACAATGTAGTGTAATGTAATATAATGCATATAAATTGATGGAAAGGATGTAAAATAATCACAGTTATTCTCCTATTTTCAATCATCATATAGTGAGTTATTATAGTGTGAGTGAGACATGTGTGCTCTGCATGTGGTGACCTAGTAGACAGGGTGAGCCTAATTAGGTGAGACTGAGGCACCGTGCTGAGATGGATGACATGCGTAGTTGTTTTAATCTGACAAGCGGCTGGCCGATGTGTGGCCTACATAAAAACGAATTAAACAAATCTGTTGGACACGACAGCATGGCCAGGGACAAGTCCGGTGTGGTCCTGATTTTACACAACAGATATACAGTTAAAAGAAATAACAAAAAATCTGAAAATATGGAAAATGTTGGTGCATTAGTTTACTCTCACCTTACATTTGAACATATATATTTTTATTACTATTTTATCTATTAGAAACGTAATGATTATAAATGAAAAAAAAATTATACTAATTAATTTTACACAACAGATATACAATAAAAAAAACTGAAAATATGGAAAACTTTGGTGCATTAGTTTACTCTCACCTTCCATTTTTTAATTATAATTTCAATCATTATTTTATCTATTACTAACTTAATGATTATTAATTATAAATAAAAAAATGTTATACTAATTAATAATAATAATTACTAATACGAATAGATATGTTTGCAGCAGTTTTTCCCAACAATATCTACCAATAAAACGCAATAAAAAAAATTAAAAATAAAGCAATAAAATGAAAATAAAGCACCAGCTCTGTCCAAAAAATATCAAAAGTAGCCTATAAGGCCCAGGCTGTAGCCTATATCATTTAAGAAGAACATGTTGAATAAAAGCTCCACTAAACAACTACAAAAACAAACCTGTCTATAAACAAACCTTTGAGAAAAAAAAAATATTTTAAAATTCCTTTTTATTTTTTACAAAATAGTCTGTTGTAGCTCATTAGGAGTTTTTACACTGACCTGCAGGGCACTTATTTATGGTATTTTTGTTTCTGCTGTATAGCAGAGCATGTTTTTTAATGTAATGTCCTCATATAAACCTTGCTGTGATAATAATCCTTATAGCTATACATTTTACTTTAAGATTCCTGTCGAATTATAGGTGTTGCTTCATCTAAAACAGCTCGTCGACTGTTTGTTTTTTACCTGTCGGTGGGATGAAGGATGCTCCGTCCGGATTAGTTTCTCCTGTTGTTATGCTCTTCTCTTCTGTTGCTGAGTGTTTTCTCTCCGTGTGTCTCTCTCCGGTGTGTTGCTGTATACGATGCTCGGTGCTCCGGTCTCCTCCTCTTCCTCTCTCTCTCTCTCTCTGTCTCTCTCTCTCTGTCTATCTCTCTGTGTGTGTGTGTGTGTGTCTCTCTCTCTCTCCCTCTGTGCTGGCTGTGATCTCTGCTTCAGGGGGGCCGCTGCTCGCCACTTTGTCACCGGTTTAAATGAAGGACATTTCAGTCTCTTCCACAAGGCAACTCACCCTCCTCCCTCTGCCCCATGCTGGGAAGTCCTCTCTCTCTCTCTCTCTCTCTCTCTCTCTCTCTCTCTCTCTCATCCCCTCCCTCTCTTGCATGCACACACACACACACACACACACAGAGAAAAGACTCCCTCCTTCCTAATCTCCCAATGAGAGGTTTACCAAATCCTCCTTGTTGACAGCCTTCCTTCCATCAGAGTTATAGTCCAAGCAATGGATAGAAACACTGGGGGAAAAAACAGGATTTTTCAAAAGCAAACCCTCTCCTATTAGTACCTTATCTTATAATACAGCACTGCAAACAATTGCTGTTAATTTACATCAGGATTTCAACAGTATTAACCTGTTATTGCTAAAAACAGTGCTTTACTGTTAATACAAAAGAAAACCTGTTAAATGACGCTCATAGGCCGTTTTTTAACTGAACTATGATGCATTCTTAAAAAGCAGCACTTTACTGCTGATCAACTGTCTAAAGTATCATCAGAAACAGTTTCATGCAGTATGTTTTTAATACTGGGACCTGATCGGCACATGTGAGGCTTGTACATGATTATAAAATCAGTGAATTAGCTTTATTGTTCTTCACTCACATGTTGTTAAGGTTTGCATTCTGTGCTTGTAGCCAGCTAGAGACAGACATTATGTGAAAAGTGTCAACAAGTCTATTACAGCCTTTTTCCTAACAAGTGCCTTTAATTGTATTCAGTGTGACTATTCCTATGTCTGTAACCTGCTAAGTCTATTCATCTAGGCAACAAATAATGTTTATTAAAATGTATGTAAAAAATACAACCTAAATAGAATAGCATTAAAACAAACTAGTAAGATAATGTAAAGATGAAAAACAGCTATATAATGTATCTTTACACAGTAAATTAACTGTGAAATACTGTGAAATTAATAAAAAAAACAACCAGTTCAAACTGTATTTTTCATTAACAGTACAAAGCTGTAAATTTCAGCGACAGTATAATAATGTTAATTTTACAGTAACATAAAGGCAACCCTGCTACCAGCTCTTTACTGTTATTTTACTGAGAAATTCTTAACAGTGTATAAGGCATATGTTGCCCTTGATGTTGAGAGGATCATCCATAGGTGGTGCTGAGTCACACCTGTCCTCCCCCAGCCCTCTCTGTACCCACACACACACACACACACACACACACACACACACACACACACACACACACACACACACACACACACACACACACACACACACACACACACAGTGAGGTCAGGGCTTTTTCCAGATGACAGGGTTAGAGGAGGGTATAGCTGAGATTTAATACTGCATGATATGCTGAGGACAGGGAACACAAATATCTGCAGAACAAAACACCATGAACTCGCAGGGAAGCTGCTGCGTGCTGCAAAATCCTTCCCCGTTATCACGCTTTTTTTTTTTTTTTGCCACCTGCGTCAATGGACGCTAACTAGGAGCTGGTGGTGACCTTGCCAGCAATGCTACCAAAAAGGTGTAATCCCTAAAAAGCATGTTAGTGATTCTCTTCCATCGGGCAGAAAACATTTGTTTAATGGCAGCACTAAAAAGTAGGCTGGTCTGGGATGTATGGAAACATGAGTGTGTCCAGCCGGTGTGTTTTTCCACCATGTGTGTATTATTGCTCCTGGCTTTTAATCTCACCTCCCCTTGGACCCGGTGTACCAGCCTAATCCCTGGCTGGGTGCATCTCTCTCTCTCTCTCTCTCTCTCTCTCTCTCTCTCTCTCTCTCTCTCTCTCTCTCCCTGAGTGACCTCCCAAGGCTTTTGGCCACAGAATAGCAGATGGAGAGTGTCTTGTGGCCTAGATACGTCCGCCTAAAACCAACGCTGCGAATTTGGTGACATGCCTTCGACATGATTGGGTTTGGCAACGAAACCACGCAGGGACCGGAAGGAAACCAGACAGATTGACCATCGCTAAACACACAGATTGAGTGCAGATGAAAATGGTATCGGTGGAGATTCAACTCAGAATCAATGCTGTCTAGTTGAAGGAGGAAATAAAGGCTCGGTCAGGCCTTGTTGTCCACCAGACTGTTTCATAACTGCTGAGGGTCGTCACCGCGGAGCACTTTATTTCTGGGGGTGAGGGCAGAGGAGCGAGAAGCAGAAAAACAGCTCTCCATCTGGTAATTAGAGGAGGAATAACGATATCCTTTGTGTGAGAGCTATTCAGGGAACACTGAGAGGGAGGACAAAGCAGGCCATCGCCGCTCTCGGTGTACCCTCGTTGTCGTTCTCATTTGACAGGGTTGGGTCACTGCCTGTGCTCGGGCCTTAGGCTGGCCCTCAGCTGGCAAACAGTGTCACCCCTCCTCGTCGACTCACTAACTGACAGGCATTCATTTCCGCCAGTTACAGTTCCACTGACCTATTTCTACACGGTGGCAGACACTTAAACCATCTACATGAAGTTTGGAAATAACAATCTGTCAATAAAAGCTCTTCATGACAGCAGGAATACAAGGGAGGTTTTGTTCTCCCAACTAAGAGTTGCACCCCAGGGGTACTTCTACAGTTGCCAGTACTTGGACAGCTCGACTGGTTAACTCAGCTAACTTTTTAATTGTGACCCGTAGCCGGTGGGGCACGCTCACATGCACTAAAAGGCAGGTGCGGCCGGCCCGGCTATGCCAACAAAGCAAATGTAACAGATAAACCAAAGAACGTATATTGATAAGAAGTGAAGGTCAATTGTTCATTCAATTGCAACGTCAGCAGCCAGCAACAGAGCTACGCCTCCGCCCTTTTTTGACTGAAAGTGACTACCAGACGCCGATGAAACGTGCAGTAAAGTAAAAAGTAAAACAAAGTAATTTCTATTCTATTGTCATATTTAATGTCTCTGCTGAAATGGCCTATGTTGAACAATTTTAATATTATAAATATGCATACTATAATAACTATTTACTTACTTACTTATTTATTTATAAAAATCTTTTGTAAAAATAAAAAGTGAGCGATAGACATAAATGGAATTTAAAAAAATCCAGCACACAAGTTTTGAGAGCAATCTCAAACTTTTTCACGTCAAAGACCTCCAAAATGTCCAATAGAACACAGAAAAGTAACGGATAAACAGTTAAGATAGTAAGCAGAATGTTACATATAAATAGTTTAAATAGTTAGCTAAAAGTAACGGATAAATAGTTCAAATAATTATGACTTTCATTATGAATATATGACTTGACAAACTTGACAATATCTGTAATTGTAACAATATCCCCTTTTACATATTTAACATTGTTTTGGAGCATGACAGGTGGAACTGGGGGATTCTTGAACACATGTGATAAGTTGGGGACCACCAGTGTTTAGCATGTTGAACATACTGAATAAAGTCAGAGAGACTTCACAATCCTCTTTTATGTCCTCATCATGAGGAAATTCAATGCAGAGGATATCTGACATTATCCCATTCTGTTCATGGAAACATGGGAAACCCCTTCAGCTCATTATGTGCTTTATGGTCCTTTGGGAAATTATCCTGCATCTTATCTCAGCCAGCCGTAGTTGATATTTTTGGGATTTTTAAGGAACCGCTACTGGGAGTGTAGACGCTACACTCAAAGGAAGGTCAAATTCATTGACCTTTCAGTTGACAGAAATGTCACCGGTCAAATACCAAATTGTTGGTGTTGCTAATTAGGGTTTCTGCTAAGAAAAAATGTTTTTCAAATGTCACCAGCTAGGAGTCTGAGGTTTGCAGATGGAACAATGACTCAGATTTATGTGTTTCTATTGAAAAATAATGAATTAAAGCCAAAGTTAGTAGCTACTGTACAGTATGTCTACCTGGACTGCACTGCTCTTCCCCTTTAAAACTTTATTTTGTATCTAAAGTCTACTTCTGTGACCTTTTTGTGCAAATGCTTTCACATCCAAACAAGTGACGACACATCATTTCAAATGAGAAATCTGCACATTAGAATATATTTCACCATTTATTCAAAGACAGATCCAACATATATTTTTTCAAAGAAATTTTCTGTACAATAAACACAACATCATATTTAGAAAATAAACACCTTCGATACACTGTCACACAGGTATTTACAAAAAAAAGAAAAGACCATTTTATGACAAAGATAAAAAACAACAACATTCAAGCACATAGACAAATATATCAACATTCTAGTTGTTAGTTATATATCACATATCAGTCACATATCTTTAATTCCCATTCTGTCTAATGCATTGGGTTGTGTTCAATAACGTCTTGCTGAGATGGCAGAGACATCCGATCTCCAGTGATCCTGTGATTTGTCGTTGGAAATCAAAAAAAGTAGTGAGGAAGTCCCAGTTCTCCACCTTGTGGACACATGGCAGCACTGCAGTCAAAGTATTTATGCCCATTCATCATCTATCATCTAAGGCCAGGACCCTCATTTCATGTGAAACACTTACACTGAAATCAGATTATATGGCCTACTTGGTAAACAAGACAAGTCTCTACAGGAGTTCTGGCTGACAGAAGTTGATTTTCCTTTTTTCCACATCTTCACAGCATAAAGATGAGTTAAAGTGACCCATTTGAGCCAAAAAAGTTCCGTTCATTTCAGTTCTTGGCAGCCATTTCTGTCATTGTTAGAGAGAAGAGGTTCAGGTCTTCTTGTTGCTAGTTGCCGTTTGGTCTCAATCTTCGTTCCTGCATGTTTTTCCCAAAGTTCATAGCCAGCGAAGCAACAGCATAAGTGGACAAGACCATGATGGTGCTCCCCACAAACTGCGACGAGGCTCCCCGCCTCACCACGAACCTCCAGCTTTGCCTCTGCAAGTGAGCATCTGCTGCCTCCACTGTCTGAACGCTGGACTCCATACCTGCTGCTAGGACGGACAGCTCCTTTAACTCCTGGAGGTGTCGATGAATTGAAATGTCAGCGCTCCTTGTTTGTCTCTCAGGATGAATCGTATCCTTCTTGTCGAAGCTCAGGACACCTGGTTGCTTCCTCCCTGCATGCTTCTTTATCTACTCGGCCTTGTTTGCACACGTCAAATCCTCAGACGCAGCTGGGTGCCAGAGTACGTCAACAGCACCTGTGGGAGATTGACAGAGCGAACAAGGACTCCTGCCTGCAGCGCAGACGGTGCTCAATAATAGAAGGAACAGAGGTCATTCAGTCTGATCTTCCTTGTATTTCAGGACCAAGGTCAGCAACAAGCACGGAACAAAACCCTGAATACAGACTGTCCTTGAAGAACCTATCAACACCTAATCCCTGCCAGCTATCCAGCCAAGTATTACAGTTACAGAATGTACTCTGTAATAATTTGCCCTTCAGTTTTAAGAACCAGACCTGTTCTTTTGGGGTTTTCACAGTGAATCGTATTTTTTTTTTCATTTAGTTTTGTTTCAGAGGTCTTACTGAACAAAATGATGTCAATAAATATCCCCCAAAAAGGTCTGATGACTTTGTGTTAGGGCTGTCAATCCATTAAAATGTTTAATCAATCACGATTAATTGCAAATTAATCATACATTTCTTATCTGTATAAAATGTACCTTAAAGTGAGATTTGTCAAGTATTTAATACTCTTATCAACATGGGAGTGGACAGATACAGTATGCTCGCTTTATGCAAATGTATGTTTATATTTATTATCGGAAATCAATTATCAACACAAAACAATGACAGATATTGTCCAGGAACCCTCAGGTACGGCATTTAGCATAAAAAATATGCTCAAATCACAACATGGCAAACTGCAGCCCAACAGGCAACAACAGCTGTCAGTGTGTCAGTGTGCTGACTTAACTATGACTTGCCCCAAACTGCATGTGATTATCATAAAGTGGGCATGTCTGTAAAGGGGAGACTCGTGGGTACCCATAGAACCCATTTTCATTCACATACAGTATCTTGAGGTCAGAGGTCAAGGGACCCCTTTGAAAATGGTCATGCCAGTTTTTTCTCGCCAAAATTTAGTGCAAGTTTGGAGCGTTATTTAGCCTCTTTCGTGATGTCAGTTTGGTCAGAAACATGCACATATATATATATATACGTGAAAATACGTAGATGAAAATCAGTTTCTGGGAGAAAACCGACTTCGCAGCAGCTGCTTCTGTACATAGTTGTCTTCCTCATCATCTCTCTCATATCCAGATTATTGCTTTCTGGGATGCAGTCTGTTGTTTATCGTTTCTCATTTCCTCTGCTCACATAACAAGGAAATCACCTGCTACAAAAAATGAAACGCTACACATAAAGGAAGAATCACTGAGTCATGATCAGATTGAAGTTTGACCTAAAGGAGGGGATAAAGAAACACACTCACAAGAGACGAATCTTAATGTTGGAGCTGCACCTTTGGGAGGTTATATTTCATGACAGGCACCCAGACAGATTCATGTTTGTATTACAAGCTCAGGTTCTGCGGCTGTGGATGGATGGCAGAAGAATGTCCCGACAAACAGCTGTGTTTGTCCCATAACTCTGCTCCTGAAACGACACCTTAGTGGGAGCAGATCAATAGACAAACTTTGCTTCTCTGCAGCACTCCTGTTCTCAGGTCTGTTTGCACCTGATGTTTTCAAATTATTAAAGCTGCAGTAGGCAGAGTTTTTTTGGCATCATTGGACAAAAATTCCATAATAACCTTTCAGCATATTGTAATTCAAGTGTTCTGAGAGACAACTAGACTTCTGCACCTCCTCATGGCTCTGTTTTCAGGCTTTAAAAAATCTACCCCATGATGGGAGACTTTGGCCAATCACAGGTCATTTCAGAGAGAGAGAACGTTCCTATTGGCTGTTCATTCAACGGAAGCAGCTGTCAATCACTTGCAAAATCCGATCAAACGGTCAAACTAGGCAGCGCTGATCAAATATGAATCAATATTCTGTTACTGTAATGTCTGTTTCTCACCTCAAATGTTTTCAGAAAGTGTACGGTTCAGCTGTAAAATGAGAAAGTTTGCTCCGGCTGCTGGGTGGTGCTTGGTATTTCCTCCACTGATCTCAACATCGCTGCCGGGTCACAAACGTTCTCATTTTACAGCTAAACAGTACACTACAAGATGTTTTTGAAAACATTTTATGGGAGAAACAGACATTACAGTAACAGAATATTGATTTGTATTTGATCAGCGGAGCCTAGTTTGACCGTTTGATTGGAGTTTGCGAGTGATTGACAGCTGCTCAGAGACGGCAAGGCTCCAGCTCAGCTCTGATCGGTTGTTTTCCTCCAGTCTGTGAAATCTTTCAGATGACATTAAGAGCACCGGAGGACACAGAGGCACATGATTTCTTTCAGATTACCTGTCTCATGCACTATTTTCAGGATATAGCGACCGTTTGATAAAAATAACTTCTTTTTTTAAAATCATATTTGTTCCAATTTTACCTACAGCTGCTTTAATATTCCAAACTTTCACATTCAAATCAAATAAGACTGGTTGGTTGTTTTTAAGTCAAATGTAACAAAGCACATGAGCATTTTGTCCACATCATGTAAGAGGTCAATGACGGTTGCATCAGTCTGGGCACGAAGCCGCAGCCGTGTGTTATTCTTTGGATGTTGTTGTGTACTCTTGCAGGACTCTGTACGTCATTGTAATGGGCTTAGTTGTGTGTCTGTGTGTGTGTGTGTGTGTCTCTGTGTTGGTGTGTGTGTGTGTGTATGTGTGTAGGTAGGGCTTTTCATCAACTGTCTGAGGGACAGGTTGGGCCTTTGCTGCTTTGAAGTTGCTGCTGCACCCAATCACCATTCATATCAAACACTAAAACACATATATGAAAATTATGCCTTAAATCATTTCATCAACTCTCTCTCTAAAAGCCCTTTTACTCTGCTACCAGCTTCCTTTGCTCTTCTCTCTGTCTCTTTGTTGAGCATGCTGTCTCCCAGTTGTTTTAAATAATGAATAACACAACAAAGTTCCTGTCATTTCTCCTGTCTCCTTTCTTCTCTCCCCGGTTTATCTTTCTGTTCCCACGCAGATCAACAAAGGAAACAGCTCACGCTCTCTCGGCATCAGCGTTGTTTACATTGCCCTAAACCAAGAAGACCCACTTTAAAAACACTCGTAAATCAGACTGTAAAAGAAATGAAGTCTCTCAAAACTGTAACATCCTTGAAAAGATGATCTAGTTATCAATGGCCTTTATGTCATCTTCCAGTTTGGATTGTGTCAGAATCACAGTACTGAGACAGCTCTTTTTAAAGTGTTAAATGACGTTCGTTTGAGCTTAGATGGAGACAAGACTTTTGTTCCTCTGGACTTCAGTGCAGCATTTGATAAAGTGGATGACAAACTGGATTGAAGAGAAACTTTTGTGGGACTAATAATATTTACAGAAGAGGAACTTATTTTGTCTCTATTGGAGGTATTAACTATTCATGATTTTAAATGGGGTCCCACAGGGTTCAACTCTTGGTCCTGTTTTATTTCATCTCTACATGCGTTCACTAAGCCATATTATTCACAATAATAATGTTTTCTATCATAATTATGCAGATGATACACAACTTTACGTATCACTTTCTCCTAGCGACTTCCATCCAGTTAAGTAATTGGTTCACTGCATTGACTAGATTAAAGCTAGGGTTGGTAATTTTCACAAACGTTTTTTTTGTTATATTTGTGCAAATTGTTATTACAGCAATCAATAAATCAAATGCTCTGACAAAAAAATATAAAAATCCGATATCTATGGCTGTGGCAGGACTGTAATAAGCGGGCTACCTGCCTGTCTACCTGAGTGCACTCTGCACTCGTCACCAACAAGTCTTCAACAAGCTACTAGCTTGACCGCTATTAGTACTAAGAATAATCATGTTCGTTGTTCATAATGAGAATTTTGGAGGAGTGGTTTTGTGGAGAGGCCTGAAGGGATGGGCTGTCAGTGTTGTCGACTTGGCGACTTTTTTGCTTGATTTAGCGACGTTTGGAGCTAGTGCTGCTAGCTACTTTCATGGGAAATGAGTTGCAACTTTAATGAGTTGGCAACGCTGGGTTGGTTATTTCGGTTAGCAGACACTTTGTACTTGTTCTGTTTGTGATGACGACCAATTAGTGATATTTACTTTGTGGTCATTAGGTTGCCCTGGTTAGAGCAACTAACGTTATATTTCACAATTAGTAAATTGAGTCAATTTATTCTGAGGGACCACCGCAGCCTCTACCTTTAGCCCACTAATGTTAACTACGTCAGCTAAGCAGTGTTAACTTAGCTGACGTTACTTGTTTCCCCATATCAGGCTAACGTTAGGCAGCTAAGAACTACTCAGGCTCTTCCCAAACTACTAGACATCATTGTCAAAAGTAATGTTACTTAGTTAAGGTAAAAGTAGAAAATGGTGCACTTCTTAGGTAGCTTGCATTCAAATGCGCACATTTTGTAGGGAGTTATAATGGTTACGTTTACTTCTGATACTTCCCCAGAGTCGTGTGTATAAATAAATGTGCCTTTCCTAAAAGACCAGTACCTCTTCCCATTGCACTACTTCCTAATAATATTTCCTTACTACATGTCCGAATGTGCTGACCTTGTGTGCAAGGCTTTGTGACTCTTGCATATGTGTGTGTGTGTGTGTGTCTGTTGATGTGCGTTATGTTCATTTGTGTGTCTTGGCCAGAGTGAATGGAGCAATCCTCTTACGGCATTCATTTGTCAGAGCCAGCAGTGTGTGATGCAGCACTAAAGAGGGTTTAAGGATGTCCTGCTGAGCCGGGCCTTTTGGGCTGCCAGCGGGAGAGGAGCCTCTTGATTGAGAATCAGACACGGTGGCCACCAGGATTACCCACGATGCCCGATGCTGCTGTCTGGCCTTCTAATTGGTGACGTCAGTCCGTGGGTGTAATTAAAGATTTGGACAGGAAGGAGGCATGAGAACATAGAGCGGAAATAAAGAATGAGATGGGAACACTTTTGATCCATTTCTGTTCTACCTATAAACTTTATTAGAGAAAGAAAGGCAGACAATAGACAGGAATGACAACACAAACACTAAGCACCCCTGATTTAAGGCTATTTGCCTCAACGTCCAACACCTTGACTTAATTTGCACTAATTAGTGTGTGTGTTTAATTCTGACCTCTGATCGTTTTATAGATTAAGTGGCTAGAGATTAAGTCCAGTGCGTACCTAATTGAGCTCATACAGGGAGTAATGTGTACTTTTGAATGAGTGTGAAAATAGACTGAACCAACTTCCCCTTAGCATTAGGACTTAGACGAGGAGATTTTCCCAAGGGATCAATCAAGGATGAATGAGATCAACCAGGAGAGAAAATACCCCTATAGATTTGTAATTCAGCCGATTAGACTGTTGACAGACTATTATATAGGCATTGGGTCATTGCTGTAGCCTCACCTCAGTGAGTCCGCTACTTGCCGTAAATCGGTTTAGTATATTCGGACAGCCGATTAGACTGTTGTCAGGCAATTAAATACACCCACTGGTAGGTTTTATCATCTATTCACATGGTAGTTCACCGAAAAAAAAAGTATAAGAGAACACAACAGTGACCTCTAGCCGCCCTAGTTATTATGACAGGTGCAAAAGCGGAAGTCATGCGCTGTAGTATATACAGTGTGAAACCCCATAATGGGTGGAGGTCGGGGATGATGGATGGGACACAAAACACTCAGGAGACTGGAGTTTGCATCCCGTGTGAAACCAACAATGTGTAGTTGTCTTTGTGTTCATAGTTATTTTATCTCAAAACAAAATGTTTTCCCCTAAACTTAACATAGTGTTGTTGTTTTTTTGCCTAAACCTAAAGAAGTTGTAGTTTTTTTGTTTAAACCTAAAGAAGTTGTAGTTTTTTTTGTCTAAACCTAAAGAAGCCTTTTGTTTGTGTTTAAAATGCAACGTTTCAATCAATTTTACAACATGTTAGATTGTGTTGCTTTTAAGTTTCACTTTCACTTTTACAACGTAGTAGGCCCCTAATGACCCATATCTATGGTGCTTATAGCGACTGATAATGCCTATTTAATAGCCTGATAACAGTCGAATCGGGTGCGTAATTCCAGATTATTGTCTTGTACGGTTCCACAGAAAAGTTAGCAGACTAACAGCTGTTGATAATATTGATAACATTGAGCCACTTGATGTCACACCTTGTTAGAAGCCTTTCAGAAGTGGAAACCAAACGTCAGATATCTTCCACAGAGATAAACAAATCATTAATTCTGGACCGGCCAAAATCTTTTAAATGATTAATTCACAAGCATAATTATTTTTTTTTCTTTTATGCGGCACCTTTCTTAGAGCTCTGGGGATGTATTATTGTTTTCAAATTATTCGTCTATATAAAAATGTTATCAATAAGACCTTTAATCTTTCCGTTGCAGGCACAGAAAGCAACATGCAATACTTTGCAGGGTCATGAAATGTCTCTGTTGCACTTCCATCTTTCACCACAAGGAGTCATAGTTGTGATTTATTGGAGGTGAAAGGAGAAGTTACCTTCAGGAAATCATAGAGCTTCACAGTAATGTGTATTAATATGGTAAGACAGCAGGAAACCAAACAATGGCAGCCGAATACAGACTGTGCAGGGGATGGTAAAAGCCAAAAAGAATCTTAGAATAATTTCACCTAATCTACCATAATAGTGCCACGCATCACACATACACACACGTATTGTATTAAATTGTTACCATCCTGATTCCTTGCAAGACATCAGGCGCCCTGTTTGCTCCCGTTGTGTCTGTTTCCTGTAAATGGTGATCCTCTAGAGGGCTCTCTCAACACAGGCAGCATGTTTGTGTCTGTTTGTTTACATGTGTGCCAATCCACACACACGCACACACACACACACGCACACTCACATGTGCAAGCTCACAGCTCAGAGGTTTGTTTGTGTTGTGTGTTTGGCATGGAGCAGATGACTCAGTTGGTGTTGCTGACGCTGTAAAATAATAGAAACTGAAGATATGGTGCTATTCAGAGTCTATGTTAAGGGTAACAGGGTTTTTCATTGTGTTAGTAGCATATAGGCTCAGAGATAAAACTATAATATAAAAAACATTGAGATAGCAAGGAGGTGTAAATTAATGAATTGTAAAGTTTAAAGAGGACCTATTATGTTTTGGGGGTTTTTTCCCTCTCCTTTAATGTGTTGTATAGTTTTTTTTGTGCATGTAAAAGGTTCTGCACATTTACAAAGTCCAAAGTCCACACCAAAAGGAGTTCATTTCCCCCACAGAAACACTGCTCCTGAACTGCCTGAAACGCCTTGCTTTTCTTCCGTAACGTGGCGATGTCACCAAGTAACACATTTACATAATACCTGCCTAGCGGCTAGTTTAGCACGCCCTCAAACAAAGCTAGTTAGAGCTGAGCTGGAGCGGAGTCCGTAGAGTTTGGTTCGTTTGACCAATCATCACAGAGTGGGCCAGCTGACCAATCAGAGCAGACTGGGCTTTGAAAAGAGCTGTCAAGGCACAACCAGTATGAAAATAATAAAGCGTTTTTTGAACATTGAGGCCCTGATTACTCGGAGACGTGTGGCTAGAAACGCGTGGCTAGAAACGCATCGCTGGCCAAACCCTTGTTTTCCCATGGTGCAGCACGCCTGCCGTGTGCTCCTCTCTGGTGCTTTGTTTTTATTTTTAGACACGCATAGAAGTTAAAATATTCTCAACTTTTCATCGCCAGGCGTGGAGTCGCACCGCTCGTCAATGTCAAACTTGGCCCAGGCAGCCAATCCAATCAACTAAGACTTTACTACTTTATAACTTCCTTCCTCTCCCTCACAGAATTAGTTAGAGAAACATGCAACACTGCCCAGGGGTCAACCACTACAAATACATTCTCCAATTATTGTAAAACCCTGTTTTAGATCATGTAAAATAATATAGAGCAATGAGTCATCCGGTGCATAAACTAGCCAGTTTTATTGATTCCCTCATGCCTATTAATTATACTCTATGTACTTGTAACACATATAACACACACTGCAGTTAGTTTCATGTTTCGTGCTGATGCTCGGTGCACTGAGGATTGGCAGCTGTACAGTTGTTTTTCAGTGATCTGGAAAGCATCACTGCTCCCATCTGCTCCCATTCTGTGTGTGTGTGCGGAACATATACAACACCATGTGTGTTATTTAATTCCTCAGGGTCATGGGATTGGAAAGAAATCTGCCATAACCCACAAAATGAAAATCAGAAAATCAAATGATCATCGTTTCTGAGTGAAAACCTTGTATCTCCACCATGGCAACTTTACCAGAATCAAGGACACTTGTTTTCAACTTTGTTCATCTGATGGATTTTGAAAGAGTTTCATCATCTT
>CAKALG010011226.1:0-10503 GCA_916700815.1 Helicolenus hilgendorfi
TATACTGTATATACCCCCAAAAATCGGTGGAAAATCTATGACGTATTTTGGGATACTCTGCTCTCGAATTACGAGACGACGTTCATGTTCACTCTATCTAAACCAAATATGTTCAATATACTTGTATAACAGGGGAAATGAAGAATAACGGCCAGTGTCTAGTAAAAGTCTGTTTCAAATAAAGATCTCTCTGCTGGTAAATTTGAGATTTTGCGGTATATTCATTTCATCAAATATCTCTCTCTGTTTTTCCGCTTAGACAGAGGAACCGGACCAGGTGATGGACAGGATGGTACTGCAGAGGTTGAAACAGCTGGGCCATCTGCTGGCAGTGGGACACAACCTGAAGTTGATGGTAGATTATTGACATATTTGGATATGAATGAATGAGAAATCCATTCATTTAATCTCCCTATAGAATATGTATATATTGTATATAATGTCTTCTTATTTGCACTTAGACACTAGAGGTACTGGACATGGTGGCTCCACAGGGGGAGGAGGAGGTGGGGGACACTCTACATCAACTGGCACTGGGACACCTGCAGGTGGAGGTAGGTTATTGACATGAATTCGATTTTAATGAGTATTTATATCTGCAATCCAGTCCTTTTATAGAATATGTACGATATGTATATCTAATGCGCTTTCTCTCTTCCTGTCAGGCAGCGGAACCAGACCAGATCCTGGACATGGTGGAGGTTCATCTGGCAGCGGGACACAACCTACGGGTGGAGGTAGGTTATTGACTTTGATTGAAAGTTAGATTTACTTTACAATATACAGTCTTTAATTTTCAAAAAGAATAATGGGTAAATTGTTTAGACGTTACTCTGAATCAGAAAGAAACGCCAAAGAACATCCCAAAGTGATGCAGTACTAACTGGTGTGTCTTTATCTTACAGGATCGTCTACCTCCTCTGGCTCCAATGAGAGGATCCATTACACATTAAGTAAATCATTCAGATTCAGTGCTCTTTTTACGTGACTTAGTGTATGTGTGTAACATCAACACTTTATAATAACCATCATTTATATATGGTAAAATTATAGTTAACAGTTATTTTACAGTACTGTATATATATAAATACTGTATATATGTGTTAAATAACATAAATGATGGCATTACTAATAATTGGTAAATGTTATTAATTATCATTTCATTGTTTAACAGTAAAATAACTATTAACTAAAGTTGAATTAACTATCAATTTACCATTTATTAATGCTGGTTATTATAAAGTGTTACCGTTGTTAATTTTCTAATTTTTCCTTGCTGACCAGTTACTGTAATAACAAAAACTGAATTTATAGCCACTGGTCATTTAAAAGAAATCTGTATCGATTGAGTCCAGCCTTACTGAGTGGTTTGGGGTCAAAACGTTTGCCCATTACTGCAGTTTGCTGGTTTTCAGCTCTAAGTAGTGTTACCTCTGGCTTGGAAGTGCAACAACTAAAATTGGTTTGCTGGTGGGAAGCCAGTGAGGGATCATGTATTTATCACTGCACTAATGACTGGTAATGATTGGTTGGGGTGCCTACATGGGAGAGGGTGGGATGTGGTAGGGATAGTGTGTATTGTCTGTGTGTTACACTCCCTGTGAAGCTGGCGTCATCGGGTGGCAAAGATGGGAAAAGACAAGAATTAAATCTATTTAAAAAGCCAGTCACCAAGGTTTTAGGCAAACAAAATAACAGGCTCATTAATGTTCATTTTATTACAATAAGTTGTGCTATTGCTGCTGTGATCACTATTTCACTGAGTTTCTCCGATAATATTAAATAACCTCTTTTTTTAATTTTAGTCATGCAGTGTGGAGCATACCCAAACGTTGCAAACGGTGATGTTGTGAAAGAGGATCCAATGTTTCTGAAATACCAATGTAGTGCCTTTTACACTCAAGTCGGTCCAGACACCGTGAGGTGTCACAGTGATGGCAGCTGGTCACAACTACCCTTCTGCGACGGTATAAACAAGTCACTACCAATATTTTTCATTCCCAATGTCTGTCAACGATGTTACCCAAATTATACATATGTTTTTTCTGTTAATTTTGTGCAGCGGCTTTCTGTGTCCTGAGACCTCCTCAACTCGATCTTAGTCTATCTGGAGATGTATATATAAAGGAAGGAGAGTCGCAGTTCTTTTATTGTAATGTGCATCGTTACACCAGCCGTGTTCAGTGCATTGATAGAAGACTATCGATTTCCCGGTGTAAGTATATCATTATGCTCTTTACATTGTAATTTGCCACAATGCTTTTAGTTTCAGCATTTTTATTGTCAGATAACATACGGTATGCGAGTATAATCCTAAATTTGACATGAAAATATCCAAATCATGTGTCATTAGTAACCCTTTGAAATAATCAGTAAAACTTTATAATAACCATCATTTACAAATGATAAATTGATAGTTAATTAAATTTAGTTAATAGTTATTTTACTGTTCACAAACAACTAAATGATAACTAATGTTTACTAATTATTATTAATGCTATAATTTATGTTCTTATAACAGTATATTGTTGCACACATTTTATATACTGTATATAAATATATATATATTTATATTAGGGGTGGAACAGTTCACGAAATTCACGGTTCGGTTCATATCACGGGGGTCACAGTTTTCGGTTTGGTTTGGTTAAGTGCATTTATGGTACAGCGAGGAGGTCATGTTCTGATTTCAACATGCTTTTCATTAATTTTGCAAAAATAAGTTAACAAATGTTTGCCTTAACAAAAGTATGGCTTACATAAAGAACATAAACACTTCTTCATTGTCAAATCTTAATTGAAAGAATAGGTCTTCTAAAGTCATTAGTGCAAACAAAAAACAGCTTTGTTATTTTCATATAAATATGATGTAATTATAGACTAAGGCCATCAACATAAATTGAAGCATAAGCTCAACCAGAACTATACTAAAAAACAACAACAACAACAGTATAACATATGTCTCGGTTCCCTGATTATCAGCTCTTAATTGAAAGATTAGTTTTTCCACTCAAAAAGTGCAGTATTCGGAGAAATACGGTTGGATTTCTGTGCCACTGTGTTATTTAAAAATAATGAATAAATATAAAGCACATTACAGGGATATGCTGCTGGAATTACTGTGTTGCTTAAGTGTCGGCGAGAGGGAATATTATAGTGCGGCTCAAGTAACGTAACGTTAATCATATGCTGAAATCCAGCGTCCGTGACCGAACCGTGACTAGAGAACCAGACGATTCCGACTTTTTACCTGAACCATTCCATCCTTTACAGTATATATGCACATGCAGTATACACACGCACACACATATGTGTAATTATTACCGTCTCTTATCAGCTATGACACAATATATAATTTAAAAACTATTTATTTCATATTACATAAACTAATGATAAAATAACGGAAACTTGAATCTGACCTCAATAACAAACGTCTGTGTGAAGTGAAACTACCTACTGAAATATTCACTGCTATTCTGCTGTTATTGGATTATTTTCAGGTTGTCATCCATATGACCATCAACGCGTAAGTGTTATTCTTGGATCTATTTGTCAAATAATTACATGATTGTTCAGTTTTTTTGTGTTTTTATTGTTGGTAGCACTTTAATGTTATTTTATCCAGCTGTTTCAAACTGTTAACATTATTGCTTATTGTCTGTGTTGTAACCAGCAACTTTGCCCGTAAAGCACAGCAGAGGAATCACTGCTGGACTGACAACTCAACGGAAACTTGCTATCTCCACCAGAAAACAACTACGCCCAAAAACACATCGTCAGTCACATTTGTATTTGATTTGTTTTAAACCAGTTGTTGCTTCTTTTCATTTTGATTGAAAATACATACCACAATGTTGGAGCTGATTTTTCTTTAACAGTCAGTTTGTATCTCTATGACTGGAACTCTTGCACTAATAAAACAACATATACAGTGAATAAAAACAAAGTTTATATGATCTAACCAAAGTCTGAATAAAATGTTAAATATAGAAATCTTAACAGAGATCTTTGGAACAGTCTCCACTAAATACGGATATATCACAACGTCGTTGGTTCTTATATTGATATACTTGAGACAGCATCACTGTGAAGTATGCAGACACACGGACCGACAGACTCACAAAGCAATTGTCTATTTTCAAAACACCACCAAATTTACATTTACAGCTTTTCAAATTATCATCTGAAGCCATGTATCTTTGAAATACAGGTAGGCCTGTGGTTGCATAACTAACACTGATGTGGAAGCACAATTCATGATGGTTCATCGACAGAATCATAAGTGTACTGATTCAATTTAATCACGATAAACAACAATAGAGAGCCTAAGTCGCGCCCTTCCGGTGGACCCCATGGGACCTTATTTCGGAAGAAATATGAATGGTAGTCAACGGAGAGACAAAAGTTTTTTTGATACCGTTTGAATTGCGTAGGTGACGTCTCTCTCTCTCTGAAGCTACGATACCTGTGTGTTTCATACTGGGTTGTACTCACACCAGCAACGAGTCTGATCGTTCTCTCTCTTCCCGGCTGATAAAAAGACCAGGAGTCGCTGCATAAAACACATCAGTTAAGATAACGTTTCATCTGTGCGTGGAACATAGCTACGTTATCTATCTAGCTAGTGTTGGTGACGTATATCGTGCGAGGCGAGAGATGTAGTTCACTGAGCGGTTTCACACAAAACTAAATGATACTACGACAAACCCACGATGAACTGTGACTTTCTTGACTTGCAGAATTGTCTTTTAAATTGACAAACATCATATGTGTGATTCATGGCGTGATGGCGTGACTTAGGCTCTCTATAGATAAACACATAGTTAAGGAGTCTACAGCCATCCTAGCGGCTCTGACGTTAGCATTTAGACACAGCTGCTTTGAGCTACATGCTAACATGTTGACAATGGCAATGATAAAATGTTAACGCTAAGCAGGTATAATGTTTACCAAGTTCACTATCTTGGTTTAGTGTGTTAGCATGCTGCTAACGTGCTAAATAGCAGTAAACACAGAGTACAGTAAGTCTATAAAAGTTAAAGGTGCTAAATGCGAGATTAGGAGCATTTCTATTGCCTCCACACAGCTCTCAACATGGCGACGGCTGAGCCGGCGGCCTGAAGCTAACGGTACTAACAGTTATGTCAGGTAGACATTACTCCTCTATATCTTTACATAGTAAATAGTTGTTTGCTACTATATCAATGCTGTGGATATCATAAAGAAAACCTTTAAGTTTAAAATAACATAAAACTTTATTTTAATCGTCCCATACATAGCCTACAGGTACATGACATTTGACCTCTGCATTTAACCCATCCTAAGCATGTTAGGAGCAGTGGGCTGCTGTAAAGCGCCCGGGAAGAAACTTGGGGTTCAGCATCTCGCTCAAGCACACATTGACATGTAGACAGCGTCCAGGTATCGAACCACCAACCTTGTGATTAAAGGACGACCCGCTCTACTCCCTGGGCCATGGTGTCATAAGTTTTGCAGGTATTTAGCTATAAACCAAATTATAGGACAAATTAAATGATACTAGGCTTATTAGTTACAACAATTCATCCTGAGGTGGACATTAATATGTGCACCAAATTACACAGCAATCCATCATATAGCTGTAGAGAGATTTCAGTCTGGACCAAAGTGGTGGACTGACTGACCAATCAACATTAATATCCACATAGAGCAATGCTGCTAACATGGCTACAAATGATCATTACAGGAGATTATAAAAACTTGTTTAAGTTAAACAGATGTAACATTTTATTATATTCATCATGCTGTAGGGGTATTTGTAACTAATGCCATTGTTCATTGTAAATGTGGTGACGACTGGATTTAAAAAATGTGAATTTGACTTAAAATGAGACATAATTCCTCCTTTTTATATTTGATTGCTTAAAGATCCCCTTCAGACATGTTGTACAATATACAGTATAAAGATACTCCGCTTTGAATGATCATTTGTGTATGATGTGTATTTTTTTCTAAAAAAAAACCTTCAATTGAATAGTTAAACTCCTTCCTCCTCATGAAGACATCCAGAATCTATGACTATTATTGAAATACAGTCCTGTATGAAGTTGCAGCTGTAGACTTCTCATAAAATGTGGAAGGCTGACTTGATCTCAAGATAATATTTGTTTTTATCTGCAAGAGTGTCACTGAATTCACAGAATTCAAGCTCACAGCAGGAGCAGATGGAGGTAACTCACTCAAACTGTACGTGATTGAATGTACATGTTTAGTGTATTTAAAATGTAATAAACCGTCACAGATTTCAGCAAAGCAAAGTATTTGCTCTGAACAGCTCTAAGAAATTGTTAAGCTGTCGTTTTAGGGAACATCAGATTGAATCATGTAATGTTAAATATGTGTTTTTAGATCATTCTGTTAACCCAGAAGTTGTGAAAACCTGGCTGGATAAATAATTGAATCAGGAGACTGACCTCTGATCACACCAGTCCGGGAAATCATTTTGAAATTTGGACTCTAAATAATAAAATTGATTTTTGTAAAGAGATGTAAATCAAATGATCTGAGGTTATCTGGTAGATAGGGACAAATTAATCATTGTCACAGGCCTTTCCCAAGTTAACTAGTTTGATATTTGACTCATGTGGAATTAATACAATAGCCTGAATTAAAAAAAAACTGTGCTGCTCCTTGAAGTTAATTGATTAATTTAATGGACAGTATCATCTGAGGTCAAAAAGCAATACTGAACACAAAACTATAAAATAATGTTTGTTTCTAGCCTCATTTAAACAGGATACTTTTGCAAAAGTGACTGATCTGAATCTGGAGTGATCCAAACATTTTCCTTCTCATAATAAGTAAAGTAATTCTAACAAACATGCTTTTGTGAGGGGATTTCTGTCTGCGTAAGAAGAAGAAAAAAGACTAATTTAGAGTGTATGTATGTTTTTTCTCCTCTTCTGTAGGTGTGACCATGAAGCCTGTTTACCCTTTTTTTTCTTTTGGCTCCAGAGCAACAGCACGATGAGTGTTTACTCCAGAAAATGTTTTGGTGAAACGCTCTCAGCAATAATTAACTGATTCTGGTCTGGACTCGGCTCTTTGCTTTGTCGTAGGTTGATTTCATTGCTGACAAAATGTGCATCAGATATCTTGGATTTGTTCTTCTGATTTGGTTTCCTGGAGCGCTTCATGGTGAGAATATTGAATACTTCCACATACAACCATTTGAATTTGTTGAAAACAAATATAGTCACTGTCGAGTAATCGTGCTTATTATTTTATTTCAGCGCAAAGTGCAACACAGTCGTGTAGTGCTCCCAGACTGGATGGTGGTTTCTTTGCCCCAAAGCAAGAGACTTATTCTCATGGAACAAAGCTGACCTATACCTGCAATGATGGGCGTAAACCACCAGTGGAGGGTTGGTGGGCAACAAGCACATGTCTGAATGGCAAATGGTCTCATGAACCACAATGTATAGGTAAGTGTTCCATAAGTATCTCTACTGGGATGTCGGGAGATGCTTTGAAACCTTCAAATTCAAAGTGGTCGTGAAATACTGTGTATGCTGCAAAGGAATAATGTCTTCAATTATCTCAACACATAATAAAGTAAAATTGCAAATGAAAAATGTGTTGCTCCACCTGTAACAAATAAATGTCTTCCAGGAGAAACCACCTGTTTCATATCGTTTAAAGAGCAAGTCATTTATAAAGACATTTATTCTTATTTTAAACTTGGGACCCCACAAGTGGAAGCGAGATGAATCAAAGAGGTTAACAGTAGGAAATAAGAAAACAAAAACTAAATTCTGTTACACAAAGTTTTGTTTATTTTGTCTCTAATCATTGATTCTTTACTGTGAAACTATGTATAGTTTAAAATCTTTAAGCCTTGAAAAATGATTCAAATGACACTGAAAGGAAGCATCACTCTTAAATTGAACTATTCACAACTTGAAAACTGTGATATGGACACAAGTAGATCATTTACTTTGTCTTTAGAAAGTGTCATCATTTCATAAAAGTCGTTCTGTAAAGTATGAAAATGTTGACTATAGTTTTGTTCTTTTTTCCTCAGATAGAAAAGCCTGTATACCACCAACTATCCCCAATGCTATATACACTGTAAACACAAATGGTTGGTATGAGGAGAGAGACATAATCAGGATAAAATGTAATGAAGGATATGAACCCAAAGACCGGGACGTCACAGCTGAATGTGTAAATGGAACATGGACATCTGTGCCGATCTGTGAGAGTAAGTCTGTCAGATGTTGATGTTCTATACCAGCAAAGCTGTAATACGAATACACGTAATTCTCACGTTTAATTCTCACCAGCTACACCAATCAAGCCAACCACTCATCTTTTACCTCTTCTTTTTATGATAATTGTGCTTATTCTTACAGAGAGTATCCATGCATGCAGTGAGCCCACTAAAGTCCCCCATGCCATCATCATTGATCAGGAATACCAGGAGTTGTATCCTGCAGATACAGAAGTGCAGTATGAATGTGAAGATGGATATACTGTAGAGGGAGCACACACCAAAAAGTCCATCTATTGCATCGCTGGAAACTGGACTGAAGGCCCAACGTGCAGTAAGTGGACGATGTGCTGAGATATGACGTGATAAAAAAATACTTTTTATTGAACGCAAAGGAGACAATTGATCACTAAACCCCGTCCCTGAACAGCGATTGTCCAATCATAGTGTAGAAATCATAAGACATGGCAGGCCTGTCAAGCTTTGGGTTTTTCTAAAAAGATTGATACTCCGTATCTAAAGAATTTAGAGGGTGATGTATTTTTCTAACCAACTATCCAATCCCAAAAATACAAAGCAAAAGTGTAATGAAGTGATTAAACTGTGTCTGTGCATATGCCACAGACGTGAGCATGCCAGTTTAGCTTAAGTTTAACATTGATGTTCACTAAAAACAGGGAGACATCTTAACAAATATGTTCAATATACTTGTATAACAGAGTATGAATACAGGCCAGTGTCAAGTTAAAGTCTGTTTCAAATAAAGATCTCTCTGGGAAAATTGTTGAGACGTTACTCTGAATCAGAAAGAAATGTCAAAGAATATTCCAAAGTGATCCAGTACTAACTGGTGTGTCTTTATCTTACAGGATCGTCTACCTCCTCTGGCTCCAATGAGAGGATCCATTTCACATTTAGTAAATCATTCAGATTCATTGCTCTTTTTACGTGACTTGGTTTATGTGTGTAACATCAACACTTTATAATAACCATCATTTATATATGGTAAATTTATAGTTAATTGAACATAGTTAATAGTGATTTTACAGTTAACAAACAATGACATGATAATTAATAATGTTTACTAATTCTTAGTAGTGCTATAATTTCTGTTTCTGTTTATCATTAGTTTGTGTAATGTGAAATAATTAGTTTATAATTTATATATTGTATCATAGCTGATAGGAGACGATAACAATTACATTCTGATTACATTAGTAAAGTATTTATAATTATTTTATTGTTGCACACATAACATTGTATATACTATATTAAGTATTTGTTAGTGATTACCAAATGATTTGTAAAACTTTAAAAAATCATTTGTAAAACATACATAAACATTCATAGATAGATGGACCAAAAAACAATTATTAACCATTATTACACTGCTGTGTTGAATACTCGATTCTGATTGGTCAATCATGTCGTTCTGCGGTCTGCAATTTCTTTATAACAGACCGTTGCTATGTATAACAGATCGTTGTTATGGGCGCAATTCAGATGTCGGACTCTGGTGGACCATTTTTGTGTCAAAATATTGATTTCTTCAGTAAGTAGTCGTGTAATAAGCGGGATAATGTACAGCTAGCGGGTCATTGTTGTGAAGGAATCCCCTTCAGGGCGATGAGAGACCCCTCCACTTTGCGTCAGCATCGCCCTGTCGGGGATTCTTTCACAACAATGACCGGTGTACATTATACCTTACATACAAATTCTCAGTTTCATTCCCTATATTCAAGATTTAGCTCAATATTCTCAGCATTCATTTTATATTCTCAGGGTTCATTCAATATTCTCAAATCTCATATTATATAAAATAATTTACTAAACAGCATGCCATAGTTAATCTGTTCAAATAACATAAATTACGACTTTACTAATAATTGGCAAACGTTATTAATTATCATTTCATTGTTTAACAGTATATTAACTATTAATTAAAGTGTAATTAACTATCAACTTACCATTTATTAATGCTGGTTATTATAAAGTGTTACCATGTAACTTTTCTAAAAAAAATTCCTTCGCTGACCGGTTACTGTAATAACAAAAACTGAATTTATAGCCACTGGTCATTTAAAAGAAATCTGTATCGATTGAGTCCAGCCTTACTGAGTGGTTTGGGGTCAAAACGTTTGCCCATTACTGCAGAGTTTGCTGGTTTTCAGCTCTAAGTAGTGTTACCTCTGGCTTGGAAGTGCAACAACTAAAATTGGTTTGCTGGTGGGAAGCCAGTGAGGGATCATGTA
>CAKALG010011229.1:0-12882 GCA_916700815.1 Helicolenus hilgendorfi
TCAAGAAGCTGGACTGCCCCGACCCCGCGGTGGTGGGCCACTATAACCGACGCTTCGCCAAGGTCAGATCTCTAACTCAAGAACCTTGTTTACATCGGTTTCTGTTCTTACCGCACATCTTCTATCTGTCTGGGATCTGTGTGGACATCATATACATTATATGCACATTAAATAGAGGTGTGGTCTGGAGTCACATGACTTGGACTCGAGTCACAAATTTGATGACTTTAGGACTCAACTTGACAAAATTAAAAAAGACTTGCAACTTAACTTCAACACCAGTGACTCACGACTCCACTTGGACTTTTGACTTTAAAATACTTGATATCCCCCAAGCCCAAAGACTAAAAACTATGTTATTTAAAAAAGTGCTGCACAAATCAGTTACTTCCCCTTCATTTCCTGAATCAACTAACGTTAATGCTATTCATTCCCAGCAAGTCGACACTTAGTCCACTTGACCATGAAGAACTAATGTTACGTTAAAAAAGGATATCAAAGATAAGTTGATTCGCATACAAGGTTGAAAATTACAGACAGCGACACAGATGGCGTTACATTTGGTGATGAGTGCATTATGTAAGGGATAATGTACAGCTAGCAGGTCATTGTTGTGAAAGAATGACCCGCTTGCTGTACATTATCCCGCTTATTACACGGCTACTTACTTAAGAAATCAATAATTTGACACATAAATGGTCCGCTAGAGTCGGACATCAGAACTGTGCCCAAAGTAACGGTCTGTTATACATAGTAACGGTCTGTTATACATAGCAATGGTCTGTTATACATAGTAACGGTCTATTATACATACAGTAGCAATGGTCTGTTATACATAGTAACGGTCTGTTATACATAGTAACGGTCTGTTATACATAGCAACGGTCTTCTATAAAGAAATAACGCCGTGATTAACAAATCAGAATCGAGTATTCAACAACGCCGTGTAATAAGACTTGTTTAGGACTGAAAACACAAAGTTTAGGACTTGGGATTTACTTGTGATTTGCAAAACAATGACTTGATCTGCACCTCTGGTATCTACATTGGCCATGCAGATGGTTTTGGTTTCATTTGTCTACAGATATAAGTGTCTGTTTTTTCTGCCTCTACCTCAATACAGTGGAGATAAATGGAAACAGTGTCCCTGTAATCCACAGAGCTGGAGCTGAAACCATTAATTGATTAATTGATTAATTAATTTTCAAGCAAAAAAGCCAAATATTTGTATGTTCCAGCTTCTCAAATTTGCTGCTTTTCCTTGTGTTTCATTATAGTAAATTAAACATCTTTAGGTTTTAGACTGTTGGTCAAACTAAGGTTTGTCCCCTAGCATTGCTATATAGATTATACTCTTCGCATCATATGGGTGCAAAAGCTCACACGAACATCGACAGTTGGCGAGCTGTACCCAGCATGCCGTTTGGCCGTTTCAGCCTCTAAACGTTTTTAAAGCTGATTCGTTGATTAGTCACTGTACATCAAAACTTCTTCCCAGTAGTGCAGTTTTAAAATCGTGAGTCATCTCAAGAGCTTTACTGACGTACTTCTCCTTTATTTGACTCTTTCTGACTCTTGATTCTTTTGTTCCTTTGAGGCTGATGAGTTTCAGGTGTTTGTTTGCAGAGTGTATACAGCGCGCTGCGTTTTGTTATTGAACCTTTGATGTCATATTTCTTTCTTCAAATGTAATTCAAGGCAGTAGCTTTTAGGCATAGCCATTAAATCTAACAAACCTCTCTCTGCAGAAGAGTGGTGCGTGCGTATATTTCTGTGTGTGTGTGTGTGTGTGTGTGTGTGTGTGTGTGTGTGTGTGATGGCTGGATCAATATGGGACTCATTAAATAAAGAATAGCTAATGTAAGCCATCACTCTGAGCTGTCCATCTCTCCGTCCCCAACCCTTGACTCCCTTTTCATTTTCTGCCACTCCACTCATGTTAATGGCTCTCTCTACCTTTTCATCTCCTCCCCGTCTCAGCTTCAGTTTGTTTTCCATCTACTCTCCTACCATCTCGTCCCTCCGTGAACTCTCCAACTTGTCTTTTCTTTGCCTTCAGATACTTTTCCATTTATATCTGCCTTTGCTTCTATCTCCTTTTCCATAGCGTCTCTCTTTTTGCCACCCTCCAATTCCTTATTCTTATCTTCTCTTGCTCCTCTGCCTGCAGGCCAGCAGAGTTATAGTTCATTTTGGAAAAAAGTATGAGTTGACAGTAAAAGACAGACAGCTGCAGAAGAAAAGGATTAAAGGGAGAGACAACGGGAGGAAACCGTACTAAGTGATGCAGTAATGTTTAATGCATGTGTGTAAGACGGCCATCTGGCTGACTCAGCGGAAAGAAGGGAAATCTCTCAAAGCGAGCCCGAGACGCCGTGTGGTCACGGGGACACTTTTTGTCATTTCCTGTCCCCAAGTTACCGAAAAATGAACTCGTTGAGTGATTTCAAAGTACCCTGGAGTCCGTTGTAAACAAACATGCATTCATTGTTTCTCACCAAGAGGCATCTTGTGTATCTGTAAAGGGTAACTTCGATATTTTTCAAACTGGACCCAACTTTCCCATGTTTTTGTGGTGACTAATGGGGACAACAATTTTTTAAAATTGATCCAGTATTGATGGATAACGCTGCAACGAGCTGCGAGGGCGAGTGAGTAGCGTCAGTGTAACGTTACGTCCATTAAAAGTGCTTGTTTTTGCCACCGACTGGCTCAGATTGTTATTATAAGTGTCTGACAACTTTATGGAAAGAACCCTTACAGAGGGATGAAATGGTTTTCTTACCTCTCTCTTAATCCGGTCTGTTTGTTATTGTGTCCAAGTCCCGTTCAAGGAGAAGTCTCGTTGGGAAATCTGAATATCCGTATAGAGAGGTGAAGTCCCGCCCCTTCCGGTGGTGGTGGACCACCGTGGGACCTTATTTCAGAAAGAATATTAACGGTACTCAACGGAGAGAGACAAATATGTTTTTGATCCCGTTTGAATTGTTTGTCAATTTAAAAGATAATTTCTCAAGTCAAGAAAGTCTCAGTTTGTCGTTGTGACATTTAATTTTGTGGACTTCAGTGAACTACATCTCTCGTCTCGCACAATATACGTCACCAACAATAGCTAGCTAACTTAGATATGTTCCACGCACAAATGAAACGTCATCTTACCTGACGTGTTTTATCCATCAACTCCTGGTCTTTTTATCAGCCGGTAAGAGAAAGAACGATCAGACCCGTTGCTGGAGTGAGTTCATTCCAGTAGGAAACACACAGACATCGTAGCTTCAGAGAGAGAGACGTCACTTACAGGACTTTTGGGTGTGTCGTCTTTCTAATTAAATTAAATTTTTACAGTCTTACAAGAAACTGCAACTTTCTTGACTTGCAAAATTATGTTTTAAATTGACAAACAATTCAACATGCAATTCAAACGGGATCAAAAAATGATTTGTCCCTCATCGTTGATACATACGTACATCATTTTTCTGACAGAAGGTCCCATGGTGGTCCACCGGAAGGGGAGGGACTTCACCTCTCTATACTCTAACTCACCATCTAAATATTCAACCATGACAGTGAAAGTCTTTTAGATAACACTAAGCTACGCTTTCTGTACTAAACGAACACTCACGTTTCCACCGTGGATGTATTCCACTATTCCACCATCGTTTTCCAGCAACCCGTCACCTCACCAGATTTCACAACGAGGCTTCATCAGACACGTCTAACAACAGTCATGAGCCTTGGTTTTGGATGCTGCACAGTTTGGAAAAAAAAAGTTTTATCCTCCTGGCAATGAAAACAGCGCTTTGTTTAAATAGATATAGATAGAAACAGAATTGGCTTGTTGCAGTGAAGAGCTATTAGCCAACACGGCTGAACAAAGTAAGGAGCCGGTGCCTGGAGGAACTGCTCATCAAGAGATCCGAGAGGAAAGAGACGTCCCCTGAGTGCCGCCTACAGTCTTTGATTGGCAGGAGGGTCGCCTTGCAAAAACAAAAAAATCAGCACATAACACCTAAGATATGTTGCCAGATCAACAAACACTTAATGCTGCTTGGTGCTTTCTGTAATCAGGCGGGATTACAGCGGTACCAACTAGTCACTCTGTCACTCCCAACAAATCCACTTTCATCCCGTGTAACTCTGGATAAACATAGTGGACTTAGCTGCTTACATAAAAAGACTCATTTGTTTTATTTGTTTGCTAAGTTGAAATTGCTGAACAGTAATAAATGAGAGAGTCAGACACACCTTACATATTGAATTATTAAGCCTGTGCATTACAAAGACAGGAAAGGAAAACATAACATAAACATAAAGGGACTCTATGGAAGAATCAGAAATTGCTTGTTAACAGCGACACCTGTGGCCGTTAAGTCAACGAAAGTCAGCGTCGGCCTCGCGCTTGCTCGCTCTAAATAGACTAAGGCTCTATCTGGTTGGTGTGGAGAGGATGTTGTGTTGCTCTGGCTTTATCTGTTTGGCGACGACGGGAAGCTGCTTGTCATCCTCCTGGACCCAACTTCTCACATATGTTCACATTATATGTATTATTTTGTTGTCATATAGATTGTCTACGTTGTATTTTCATTATGTTGTTACCCTGTAAACACAACATCTGTTGCACGTCTGTCCATCCTGGAAGGGGGATCCCTCCTCTGTTGCTCTTCCTGAGGTTTCTTCCATTTCTTTCCCTGTTAAAAAGTGTTCTTTTGGTTACGTTTCTCCTTATCCGATGAGAGGGTGGTTACTTTAAAGGACAGAAGGTGTCGTATTCTGAACAGATTGTAAAGCCCCTGAGGCAAATTTGTGATTTGTGATTTAGGGATACACAAATAAAATGAACTTGACTTGACACAAACAGGTTTCCTGGGTGAGAGTCCTGCATTGAAACACCCAATCATGGCAACCTCATCCCTCTGTGGACGTCTGCAGACTATGATTAGAAGCATATTTGTGATGTCAATAACAAAACGTAATCTAAGAGAAAGTACGTTTCCCCCGATATGTAATTAATAATGCAGTGTTGTTCTATGGGAACGTCATTTTTAGGAGACAGGGCTGACCTAGTTACTTTCCACCACTGCATTTTAACGGTCAATCACAATTTGCATATGAAGACTTGTTCTGATTTGAAACAAACCTTTTGATTCCAGGAAATCTTCACTACCAACAAACCGCCTGCAGCTCTTTTAGTAAAAGACAGAGAGACACACATTTTCAGCCGTCACAGTGTGGATATTTGATTTCAAACAGAAGCGCTCTCACCTGACCAAACAACTCAAACTAGAGGAGTAAATACGGGCGTTCAGGAGGTCCCACAGTAAACATAAGTGTGTCCTAAGAGTGTCCTAAGTGTGTGTTATCTTGTTTCCACAGACGATCACCAAAGTGCTGCTGCAGTACTGTGCCCTGCTGGCCAAGAGCTTCCCCTCCTACTGTGAGAAGGAGAAGATAGTGAGTACTGCTGCGTCGCCACTCTGCCACCACACTCTCAGCTCATCTCCCGTTTGGAGGCAGACCAAGCACTCTGAAAGCTAGCACACTCTCTGAGGAGTGGATTAATATTTTAGTTGCTGCTGCCCATTTCTGTAACTCTTTAACTTCCATCTCTGTTGTTTTCTCTTTCTCTGCTTCTTCCATCTTCCCGTCATCGACCTTTTTCATTCATTTGCTCTTTTATCTTGACTTTTTGTCCCCCTCCTTTTTTTCCTTCACCACCTGTTGTCTCCCTCATCCATCATCCTCCAGCCCTGTGTGCTGATGAACAACATCCAGCAGATGAGGGTCCTGTTGGAGAAGATGTTCGAGTCGATGGGAGCGAAACAGGTGAGCAGCAACAGATGAAAACACTCACCTTTAACACCTGTCCCGCAGCAGCGGCTTTTAATCCAGGACCTGAGGAGTTTTTCATTTCAACCTGCAGCCACTGATAAGCTCTTTCTCTCTCAGTTAAAGGTCAACATGTCAAAATGAAAACTTGCAGCTCGTCTTTAAAGTACACGACTGGAATCTGCCAGCTTTCACTGTAACATTCTTCATCAACAAGGCGTTTTAAAACGGCTTTCCCCATCCGATTTTTGGGGGGAAAGTGCGATGTGATAGACAAACTCTGGTGTTACACACAGCGGGAGAGTTTCTAAAATGGAAAAACCTGTGAAAAACACTCTAGGCTTCTTCTTGAAATGCTTTGAAATGCTGCTGGAACAACTGGAGTCCTGTTGGTACTCGTACGTTCCAGCACATAGACAAATCTATTTGGGTCAACTCACCGTCCTCCAGGTGTGACCTCATTACCTCGTTACTGTAATGGAAGCATTTGATATGGATTTGGGTTCATCGGTCGCTACCGGGAGACGTAGCAGAGTCACATGCATGCAGGAATCTTGCAAACCTTTTAATAAGATGAAACAAGAGGAGTGTTTTGTGTAAATGTGGAAACCTTGGAAACAGTTGAAAACATTATAATTAGTGTGGGAATAAATCTGCAGTATATATATTCATCTTCAGTGATAAATTCCCCCTCTTTTATATTTTATATTAAGGAAGCTTGCTGATATATTTTTGTAATAATAATAGTGGAGGAAGCTCTATAGTAATAGATTGTTTTAGTCATTTGTTTGCAGATGAAGGTGCAAAAGGTGCAGCAGGTGTGTGCATGTGCATACATAGGCTGCAAGTTCATTTAAGTACGGTGAGATGTGTCTTTCTGTCTCCAGTTAACGGCTGAGGAGGAGATGGTATGTCTCGCTTTCTTTGTTCTTGCCCTCGCTCCCCTTTCCCTCCGTTGCTCCTGGAACACAAACATCCGAAATAAACAAGTTCATTAGAGTAACAACCCGCCCTGAACCTCTCGTTACCCAGAGTAGAGTGTACGTGTCTGTTTTTAGTTTGATCCCAATTAAACAAGACATCAACTCCTCCTCCTCCTCCTCCTCCTCCTCCTCCTCCTCCTCTTCCTTCGTAGACTCCCAGTTTTTACTCCCAGAAATAAACTTCCTCTCCCCCTATAATACTGTTCTTTTCACCGCGGTGCTGCTTCTATATCCCAAAGCTTGAGAACGAGGAGGAACCCGAGGAGGTGGACGAGGAGGTGGGTCAACCTGTCGCTCTGTTACAGCCTCAAACCTCGTAGTTCAGTTTGGACTTTGTAGTGGTTTTAAACTGGATTGACTGGTCACACACAGACACAGGTGTACATAATAAGATCAATTATAGCTGTCTTCCATATTAGCCCCATTGTGCATGCTGGATGGCTGTCATCGTTCATGTTATTGGGTACACCTGTGCTTCTCCTGCTACGTCAGGGGGAATAGTTGTTAGTTTAGGAGTTTCTGAAATCGAAAGAAATTCATCTTTATGATCTTTTTAACTAGCAAATACACTAGCCAAAGGTCTGTGGACACCTAAATGTCATATATGTAATTCCAAATGGGTGTTAATCTGCTGCTATAACAACCTCCACTCTACTGGGAAAGCTTTCCACAAGATGTTTTTAACCTGGCTGCTGGGTTTCAGCTACAACAACAGCATTAGTGAGGTCTGACACAACATCACAGTCGGCAATCCGGTTCCTCCCCAAAGGTGTTGGACGGGGTTGAGGTCAGGACTTTGTGCAGACCGTTCAAGTTCTTCCACACCAAACTGAAAAAACATTTCTTTACGGAGCTGGTTTTAAGAGAAGCTATACTTTATTGTCTCACAGGGAAATTGGGAAGTCGTGGGCTCTGGGCTGCTGCATCACACAACATACCAAAGTCACAATGTACATACACGCATAAAACATGGATCATACATGAACGTGCTTAAATTCACATGTTGAGTGTGAGACAGTACTTCTTTAAAATAATAGTTTTAAATACTAGGACCAGGTATAATCATACCAGATAATAAATAATCAATTTAAAAATATATTAATTCTCAATAAAATCATATCATATAATACTAGACGTACTGTTTAATATTTAGATGGACGACGGAATGAATGAATTTGTGCGTTTGTCTTTTGTGCACGAGGGGGCATCGTCATGTTGAAACAGGGAAAAACATGAAACACATGATTGTTTAAATATGATTGTATGTCACATTAACATTTTGTCTTTATTGTACTGTAACTAAGAGACAAAAACAAAAATACACAATATGTGGACAGCGGTGTCCACATACTTTTGGCTATATATTATAATGGTGATTCACATTGCTCAGCCTTTAGGGTGTTTTTAGACTTTAGTCATTGAACTTAGTTTGAGCTCGCGGCTAGTGGAAAATCACAAGCAGTATTATCATTATCATAAATTAGTGTCACATTTAGTTTTAGTGGACTCCAGCTTAATCTGAGAACGACACTATCTGTGTCCTTACAGCACTTTAGCAGAGCTACAAGACTGTCTGTTTCTTCTTTTTCTTTATATAATCACATTTTCTTTGTCCTACATTTTATATATTTTTTTTAATTTTCATACCGTCTCCACCAGGCTGTCACTGACAATGAAGGAGCGGATGACGTGGTGGGTAGGCTGCATCAGCAAAAAACAACATATAATTTCCTTTAAATGTCCTTTATATCATTTTTTCCTAATTCTTTTCGTCTCATCTCATCTTCTTTTCTAATTGTTTTTTGTTTGTTTTTTTCATTTCGCCTGCAGTCTGGCTGCTCAGACTCAGAGGGATCTGAGGTAAGAGAGATTAAAGAAGGAAAAACTGTCAATCAACGCAAAAATCACCCATAAAAAAAAAAAAGTTCTGTAACTTTCCTGAGATCTTGGACATTTTATATCACGTCAATCTCAATAGAAGCTGAGAACTGGAGATTTCACACATTTTTAATATCTATTCATCTCTTTAAATTCTGAATTTGACTAGTTTTTATTGCTGGTTAATAAGTAGAGTAAACATCACTGAACCTCTACAGTTAGTAGCTGTATTTAAAGGGTATTTATAATAAAGATATTGTCATTTGAAATTAGTTTGGACTTGTGGCGAGCAGAGATTCACAACTGAATGTTTCATTATCGCATATTAGTGTCTGATTTTGTGAATATTGATTATTTGAGTAGATAGCAGCATAATCTGACAATTACGTTGAGTCCTACTGTGGCTATGTCTTTATAAACATCCTCACAACAATACATGTAGATTATTATTAATTTTTTAACCTTTATTTTACCAGGATGTTCCCATTTAGATTTAAAATCCCATTTTTTAAGTTTCAAATAAAAGAATAAACATAAAACAAACTGGAAATGACATCAAACACTGAATTAGCAGCGTTCAGTAACATGACATTCAGAGGTCAAATACTCCTTAATCCTGTTTTTATAATCTTGCATGTTTATAAAATACACTAGTTTAAGGTGACTCTGCAGCTCACACCAAGACGAGGGTGCAGAAACTTGAAAAGGAAGACTTAACGATGATATGGATTAAAAATACAGCTTTTATTTTGATTTTAAAGACCCTGAAAATGTGGTTTTATATCTTAACTATTTCTCAATAACATTAAATATTGATGACTAAATAAGAATGAAATCAAACTTGAAGATCAGAAAAGAAAACACTCCAGAGATTAACACTCAAAAGCTCAGCTAATCTGCTTCTTTATGGCCGTTTGTGGTTTGATTATTTGACTGACGACGGCCTGGAAACAAGCACACAACTCTCATCAAGTGTTGATTTAAATGTCCAAGATCACAGGAAACATTTTAAATACGTCTTTAAATGAGTTTTGTCTATATCATCAAGCGCCTATTATCCCTTTGAACTCCCCCAGCTGCTTCTCCCTGAGCTCAGCTGATGAATCCCTCCACATCCCCGACGCCCAAACATCCATAAAGCCTCGGCTACCACACGCTAGTAAAGCTCTTAACGCGTTCACAGCCTCCCTCCTCCACTGAGCGCTTAATAGACCCGACAGTGGGCTGCCAGACAATTGAATTTGATAGTGTGTAAAAATGTTGTATTTAGCCGCCACTTAATGGCTTCTTGAGACGTCTCAGATTGTCAGCTGACGGTGGGGAGTCAGAGAAGAGGATGAGGAGGAGGAGGAGGAGGAGGAGGAGGAGTCGAGTGCGCTGGTTAATGGAGAAACTTACTGGGATCTTAGCAGATGTTTAATGGGATGTTAGAGAGAAGATACCCATACTGTTAAATGTGCTGCTGCTTCGTTATAGTTGAGGTCTTTGCAGGAGAGGATGTTTTGTGTCTGATATTATGTGTATAAGAACTGGTCTGAAAGCAGTGAAGTGTTTAAGCGTGTCTGAAAATATGTTTTCCTCTCTATAAGGACCTTTAATGTCTCCTCGCTGGTGATAGCTGTTGCCGGAAGCATTATGTTTTCCGGTTTGTCTGAACGTACATACGTCTGTACGTTCATCCCATTCTCGTGAACGCGATATCTCCGGAACGGCTCGAGTGAATTTCTTCAAATGTGGCACAAACATCCACTTGGACTGAGAGGTCAAAGGTCACTGTGACCTCACAATACATGTTTTGTTCATAACTGAAGAATTCATATGCAAATTATGACAATTTCACACAAATGTCTAACAGGATAAATTGATGAAGTGATGACTTTTTGGACGTTGGACATGGATGTAGCTCATAGTAGCACTACCATACCAAGCTGAGCTGGAACAGTGTTTTACAGACACATTAAAGACATTACCTGTTATGTTTTACTGTTTGTTTTGTTTTTGTTATTATGTATCAATTTAAATCAGGTAACCGCAGCTTGACTTGTTGGCACGGACATGTGAAATTATCTCTAGTTTCTTAAATGAACTCTTTATTTTTTATTTTTTTATATAATATTCCTTAAAGAATTCCTTCATAAAGGAGCTGTTTATTAAAGAGGAACCTCAAGATTCTTAATTAACATTAGAAGAACCCTGTGAACCCGCCTGTGTAGATGCATCTTACTATCTGAATAATGCACCCTTTGAATAATGCGCCAGACTTTAGACAAGGATTGTGTCGGTCAATGGTGCCATCGCTTTCTGCTGCCTCGAGACAGCAGTGCACCAACAAAGCGGATGACCACACCTCATTTTAAGACCAACCATGGGCGCACTGCTGGGCGCAAGTACATCTTCTACTTACACAACGTGGATGTGAAAATGACAACTACGTTGGTCTGAAATGACAGTTGCACTGCTCTGAGATAGGGCCCTCAGTGTTTTTATAAGTTGATCTACGGGGCGGCTTTTTAGGTTTATTTTAGATAATGAATGAGTGAAGGTAAGGGTGAATATGCAGCATGGCTTAGGCTTAGCTTGGCTGGCATTATTTGGGTAATAAAATACTGGCATGTGTGCGCTGGTATTGTGCTTCTGGCTTCGGTAGATCCAATTCTAGACTTGACGGTGAATACATTTTTGGAAAGTAAGAACATTTTGTCTGGTCTTTGCCTCGACAACGGGCTGTTATTAAAGGAATACTTCACCCCCAAAATGACCATTTGTATATCAATTGCTCACCTTTTTTTACCGTGAATTCTTTAAGAAAATATTGTTTTGCTCTCACGCCTCCACAGAGAACGGAGAATAAAAAAGAAATGGAATAAATTAATGATGAATTGAATTAAAGGGGAGCCGCGTTTATCAACAGCAAAAACTATATCAAAACATCTGTTTACAAACTCTCACACAACTGGTGCAGTTTAATTCAAGTCTCATTTATCCAGTTGTACGCTCACTACTTCCCAAACACACGCATCTTTGCTAAAAAACCTCTGTTCACCATGGAGGCATGGGAGTTTTCTCCAAGAATTCAAGGTAACACTGGGTGAGTAATTGGTTTACAAATGGTCATTTTGGGGGTGGAGTATTCCTTTAAGGTTGAAGGTCGAGGTTGCAATGATTAGGGTTAGAGGTTAGGGAAAGCATTATCTTAATGAAGGCCCTCACCAGTGCAAAGGTTAGAGAGAGGGTGTGCTGTGTTTTAATGACGCTGTGAGGATAAACTTGTTCACAGTCACATTGCTGGTCTCAGCTCACATATGAGGACAAAAAGCAGGTTCCCATAAGGTTCATAGTTTGTTTAAGGGTTTAGTCTTGTTTGTTTCCTCAGAGTGTTTCTGTCTCTTTTAAATGTTTCTTGCTGTCATGCGTTGCTTCAATCATTCAGCTGTTGACGGCGGGTTGTACGTCACATTTGTGGCCTTTTGATTCTCTCTGATTGTTAAGTGATTTTGATTTAAAGCTGAGCTCTTGTTGTGAAATATGTTGGATTTTCATTTTATTTATTTTTTTTGCTAAAGGCATGATTGCTAATTCTGTCCTGCTTGTCCTTTCCTGTCCTTTTCTGTCTGCCCTGTCCTCTCCTGTCCTGACTTGTCCCGTCCGCCTTTAGGTTGACAACAAAGAGAAGGAGAACAAGGTTGGTTGGTTGGTTGGTTGGTTCAGGCTCAGAGACTAGAAGTGATGTGATGTTTGTTAACGCACTTGAAATCAGGACTGTTTTGTGTGTTGTGCTGTATTTGTGAACTAGACTCACCTGCGTATGTTTATGTTCTGTTTTTACCTGAATGAAATCAAGTTTTTTTAGAATATTAAACTGCGAACCTCAACTACACAGTCAGTATCAAGTAGAACAGAAGTTAGAAGACCAATTCCTGCCCTCATGTTTACCAACTCAGCCGATCTGACACCAAAAATAGAAAAGAATCAAATTTTGATCAATCAAACTTTTTTAAGGTTTAACTTGTCGCTTCCTTTAGGCTGATACTTTATCCCACCAGTGACCATATTCAACTTATATTCATTTAATTTGGGAATATAAAGTGAATCTAGTGTAAGTTTTTGCAGGTTGTTCTCATACACCTTTTTTAGCTTTACCTACGAAAAGTAATGCACTGTAATTCATATATATATCCCACAAAATGTTTTCATA
>CAKALG010011244.1:0-10139 GCA_916700815.1 Helicolenus hilgendorfi
GAGGACTGCAGCACCATGGACAGCTCAGGTAATACTCCTGCAACCGCCTCCTCCTCTGGGGAACCGGTGGATGGCGGATTGTGCAGCTGACGTGGAGGTTGCATGAGTAGGATGTGATGACTTTACGCAGTATTAACGTGGCCTGTGACTGTCCTGGTTTAGCTGTGGACAGCACAACAATGGATAGCAATAGTGAAAGTAGGCTATGCAATCATGCTATGCATGCTCCTGGAACCCCCTCCAGGGCTCATACTGGCTCCCACACCCCTCCTACATGGCTATATTGGACTATTATGTGCAGAACAGATTCCATAGGGTCATTAATTTTGGGTAAATTTGGGTAAATTTTCTAAAATTGTCTGCATTATGTTTCGAGGTGGTATCATCTTCTTATAGGGTGACCAGTATTAATGCATTACTACAGTTCAGACTAGACTTGAATGTATGTTTTAGATGTGTAAAGTATCAAAAAGTCTGTGCATGAATGCTCATATTATTTTAGGTAATATGCATGTGTGTCCATAATGTTTTAAAATATGGAAGCATATGTATACAAACTAATTTCCAGCTTAATAATAATCCATAATAATAATGGATAATTAATAATAATCCAGCCAATGTTTAGTGATGTGTACCATGATAACCACATTTCATAGCCTATTTACTTTCACTTTAAATGTGAAATTAAAGTGAAGCTGTGGACAGCACTACAATGGATAGCAATAGTGAAAGTAGGCTATGCAATCATGCTATGCATGCTCCTGGAACCCCCTGCAGGGCTCAAAGTGGCTCCCAGACCAGACCCCTCCTACATGGCTATATTGGACTATTGTGTGCTGAAGAGATTCATAGGGACATTCATTTTGGGTACATTTTCTAAAATTGTCTGCATTATGTTTTCTCACATGAGGTGCTAACATCTTCTTATGCATTTCTACAGTTCAGACTCGACTTGAATGTGTGTTTTAGATGTGTAAATTATCAAAAAGTCTGTGCATGAATGCTCATAATATTTTAGATAATATGCACACGTATATTAGTACATAATACTCTATTCTAGTGTCCATAAAGTATTAAAATATGTAAAATAAATAAATAAAATTCAAGCCAATGTTCAGTGATATCTACCATGATAACCACATTTCATAGCCTATTTACTTTCACTTTAAATGTGAAATTATATATCACTAACTGCACTAGAAATCTCATCAGTTGAGAGAATAAAAGGGAATAAATCCTGCTTCAGTTTTAGGCAGCAGAAGCACAAAATACTCTATTCTAGTGCCCATAATCATAATCAGAACCAGATTCATTTGCCAAGTAGTCTACATACATACATACAAGGAACTTGACTCCGGTTTTATGCATCTCTCTCAATGTATTTACACAGAAATAGAAATAACAGTTCGGAACAAGAACAGCAAAACTGGACAAATAAAGGTGAGGAAGGACTGTTATGTACACAAGCAGTGAAAAAATAGGTGTATATACATAAAGATATGTAAAAAGCACCAATAACCAACAATAAAATACAAAATAAAATAAAACATCTATATAAAGTCAAGTGTTAATGTATTAAATAGCTTAAGCATATGTATACAAACTCATTTTCCAGCCATTGCTCAGTGATATCTACCATGATAACCACATTTCATAGCCTATTTACGTTTTCATATGGGCTTTAAATGTGAAATTGTTCATCACTTACTGAACTAGAAATCTCATCAGTTAGCGGAATAAAAGGGAATAAATCCTGCTTCAGTTTTAGGCAGCGGAAGCACACAATACTCTCAGTTCAGAAGTTTAGTCAACTGGCCATGAATGATGGATTATAAGCCTAATGTATCCAATTAAAATTAAAATCATTTATCATTAATCTGGTGGCAAATCCCCTACATGGCTTATTGACTTCAACCATAATAGCTCGTTTGTTTTGACACCTCATTCCTCATTGAGATCAAATCGTTTCATTTGTAAAAGAGCCTCTTGAGAAGAATAAAGCCGTATGATGTTACTACTGTACTGCTATTGTGGCCATTGCAGCTACAAATACTACAATTACTATTATAACAATATAATGATAACTACTATTATTACTTAATTAGTTTGTATTTATGTCCTATATGGGATTACAAGATGCCGCTATTTATCAAACATCAACATCTAGTAAATAAATGAATAAATCATCATCACCACAATATGAACTTCTATATAGTTTCAAATAACATCTTTATGTTAATTTATTTCAATTAAATTGTACACTGAATAGCAGAAGAAAGAACAGAAATGCCACAAGCCTTTCTTTCTCATCTCCAAATAACTCATTTAAATGTTTCATAATGTTTACAAAATCATTTTCTGTTTTTACCTCAAAGCATTGCGCAGTTTTGTGCAGTGTCGCCTCACAGCAAGAGGGTCGCAGGTTCAAACCCGGCTTTGGGACCTTCTGTGTGGAGTTTGTGTGTTCTCCCCATGTTAGTTTCCTCCCACAGTCCAAAGACATGCAGGTTAGGTTAATTGTTACCGTTATGTTTTCACCGGCGTTGGTTTGTTTGTTTGTTTGTTTGTCTGTGTGCAGGATTACTCCAAAAGTTTGTGATGGATTTGAATGAAATTTGTTGGAGGGGTTTGATTTTTGACATTTGATTTTGGTGGCGATCCGGATCATGATGCGGATTCAGGATTTTTTTTAGGAATTCCCTGAGCATTAAGACCACAGGACATAACACATGCGCTGTGAACTGATGACGCGTTGATGACGCATGACCCTGCCTTCTTCCTTCTTCGAGCAGAGAGATACCTGTGTGGATGTGTGGCGAGACTCCGAGGTGCGGCGGGAGCTGCTGGTCGTCGCGGTGAGAAAGAAAAAAGCGGTAGATGGTGAGATGAGAGACAACGTAGTGTAACATCATACAGACATGACAAGGCTGCTGAATGAGAGAGGCATCCGGGGATACGCTACACGAAAACAAACCGTGTTAATAATAAGCCGACCACCTCACGGTACCGCCAGCTGTGAGCTGTGATCTGTTTTTAAAGGCACATTGGCGGAGGTCGGCGCTCTGCGAGTGCCATTCTAGTTGACTGTAAATGTCCCGTAGGTGTGAAAGTGAGTGTGAATGTTTGTCCCCTTGCGACCCTGAATAGGATAAGCCGTTACATAATGGATGGATTGTGCAGTTTTTAAGGACAATAGTAAAAGTAAAATTACCACTATTACTGCTAATATTAAAACATAATAGCAGTAATTATAGTAGGGCTGCAACTAATGATTATTTTCATTGTTGATTAATCTGTTGAATATTTTCGATTATTAAATGATTAGTTGTTTGGTCTATAAAATGGTGAAAAATGTCGATCAGTGTTTCCCAAAGCCCAAGATGACGTATTCAAATGTCTTGTTTTGTCCACAACTCTGTTTACTGTCATAGAGGAGTAAAGAAACCAGAAAATATTCACATTTAAGAGGCTGCAATCAGAATTCAGGCTTTTTTTTCTTAAAAAATTACTCAAACTGATTAAGGAATTATCAAAATAGTTGTATAGGTGATTCATTTAATAGTTGAAAATGAATCCATGCAAATCTAAACTACAGTATTTGCAATAAATGCAGGCTAATAGGGAAGTCTGTTACTTTGGATGTTTAAAGTGTGTAGAGCCTCTCTGCAGTGCTCTGTGGAGTCAGCCAGCCTCCAGGGATGAACATTTGTGTGAAACAAAAGAAGCTGGATGAGGAGGGTCAATCAGGAGAGGGGGACTGGGGTTGGTGATAGGGAGGGTGGGTGGAGGTGGTGGGTGGAGGAAGAGGAGGAGGAGGGGGCTCCAGTGTCAGATGTCCGTCTGGTCTGCCAGCCCTTACGGATGGTCTCTTTCATGTACGGATGTGTGCCCGTCTCTGTCTCTGTGTGTGTGTGTCTATGCATCCATCTGTCCCATTCACACACTGATACCGAGGGTTTAAAGGTTGGCACTCTAGAAGAAGGGAGACACGTTCATTGATCTCTCTGGCGATGCGGAGAGCTCTCTCTTGCTGTGAGTGGCTGCTGCTGTATTACCTGGTGGAGCCTGTATCAGAGCCTCCCCCTGGTTTCTGTATTAGCAGCGTTTGTCACTCTAACTGGCTCAGCAGTCTGCACACTCCCACAGCCATCTGGCCGCAGACAGAGAGGCACATCGAACAGCTAACAGATTCACACAGATATGCAGAGAAATAGATGCAATATAAAGTAGAGGCAAAGCACATGATATACAGGAGAGCATAAATGTGAGGAGGCAGGTGAATGTGGCAGGTGTCTCCCCTCTCAGTGGCCTCGTTTATATTTTGATTTATAATAGCAAAACCAGCTTCAAAGTGATGGATTCAATGAGTTGTGCAGTGATGACCATACCCTGATTGCAGTTTCAGGGCACCCTGGTGACCTATAGGGGTGAAGGCACTGATCATGAACCGCAACATCCCAGATTAGAGTCCGTCTGGTAGCCTCGTCGTTCCCCATCTCTGTCTCTCTCTCTCCCCTCATTGCCTGTCATCTAGCTATTGTCGCTTTGTCAACACAAATTAATTAGAAATTGATTTGGCTTTTTACTCATATAGTATAAACACATTAATCATCTTTTTTGGACACTACAGGTTCAGGACAGCATTTACTGTATATCAAGGAGAATCACAGATAATGTGGATTAGGCTAATTAAGTCCCCTGTGTAACACTTAATTTTACAGGTCCACAAATTTCATGTTAATTAGGTGATAATTAGGATGTAACCTATTTGAAATTTCTTAAGGAATTACTGACAAATTACCCCAATATTTACCTCAAAATACATCAAAACTTACTTTATTAGAAACATTATTTAATAATTATATGCTAAAATAGCATATAATTGTTAAAATAGGGCCATTAGTCTTGAGAATCAGCTGTGTGCTGCTCTTCATCGGAGGTGGAAAACCAAAACTAATAGAAGACACTTCTGATCAAGCACAAATCTCACCATTGTGTGACTTTACACAAATGTAACCTAGTAGCTAATGTAATGATTCAGGGAGTTTTTAAGAAATTTCAAATAGGGTTATTTGCTAATTATTATCTATTTATCAGCAGACATGGAAATAAAGCATATCAATTAACTTTGTATTCTTTTCCTGGAAATGTATTAAATAAATTACCAGCTATTTGGGAAATAGCGGAATATAATTATTAAATAATGTTTATAATAAAGTAATTTTTGATATATTTTGAGGTAAATATTGGGGTAATTTGGCAGTAATTTCAAAGAAATTTAAAATATGTTACTTCTTAATTATCACCTCATAACCATGAAATCTTTGGACCTGTAAGATGAAGTGTTCCCGTCCCCTGTTTTGCAAATTGTAGGTTGCACAATCTATTTTGGAGAATGCTTGCAAAAAGTAATCAGGCACATGTTTGCTTCTCCCTGGCCAGCATTTTGATTTTGATGAAACTGTCAGCTTGTACCTGCAGTCTGTCACATCTTGCTTGCTTGCTCACCATTCAAAGCAGTGAGATTTTCCTCCTGTTAAGCTGTATAGTAGATGATTAATCATACACTCCTTGTCTCATCAGCAGCATCTATAATTAAGCAGATTAGAGTTGACGCCGCAGTCATTCAGGTCCAGGACACAACAAGGCCCGGCACAGCGTACAGTAGCAGCGCTTGTGAGATTGCATGTGGTGCAGTGTGTTTGCTTGTGAAGCTTCATGCATCCATCTGTGACATTCACACCAAGCCGGATACTGAGCGAGAATTGTTTGAGGCTGTAGGAGGAGGGAGACATATTCAAACAACCCACTGATCCCTCTGGACATAACGAGAACTGTCTTTTCCCCTCCCTCAGTCATCTCTCTCTCTCTGTTTCTATTGGTTGACAGTGAAAGCAATAGGAGGCGGTAGAGGGGAAGGGGGGGATGAGCTCTTGGACTGGTCCTGTTTTTTGTGGCACATCTTTCTCTCTCTGTAGTGAGATTTATCTGAAGCACGTTAGTTACTTCGTCGTAACTCATGTTTCTTCACCTGTGCATTTATCTGAACATGATTGGCAGATCCAGGTCGAGCTCGTATAGCTCTTGATTACAACGCAGAGCAGGATCCAGGTTTCCAAATACATCCTGTCTGTCATGCTCTCTGGATGGGAAATTTGCATAGTAAGGAGGTTAAAAATAGACCCAAACTTGTCGTCCAAATGCAAGGGGAGCTTTCAGTTCCTCAGTATAGACATGCTCAGTATGGCTGCCATATTAAAGGAGTAGTTCAACATTTTGAGATATATGCTTAATCTCTTTCTTACTGGGAGTTAGAGGAGAAGATTGACACCTCTCTCATGTCTGCACAGTAAATATGAAGCTACAGTTAGCTTAGCTTAGCATTAAGATTGGAAACGGGGGAACAGCCAGCCTAGCTCTGTCCAAAAGCAACGAAATACGGCTTCAGACTACATTTTTGTATGGATTAAACAAACAACATATAACGTGTTGAGTAGTGCGCTGAGCTAACTGCTGTCGCTTTATATTAGTGTGCAGACATTAGAGTGATATTGATCTACTAATCAACCTGCAAATGAAGGTTAAATTGTGATTGGATGGCATTAGGCCAGGATGCAATCAACAAATTAAATGATTTAGAAGTTAAACTCAGTCAGCAGTAGAGTTAACAGGGTTATTCCCTGTATGTTAGGTATTTAATTGGGGAGCTCAGCCTTTGCTGCATGTTATGTTTCCTTCCTCTCTTTCTCTTACCAAGCGTTGACACCCTCTGCTCTACAGATAAATAAAGATGAAAAGCCCGGAGCACACACGAAAAAATTCACCTCAAAAAGCCGAGGACAGGAGGCTACATCTGTGCAACAGTTTCACAGGATGTAAAAAATGAGGTGTGCTGTCAGCTAAAGATTTCGAGGTTTAAAGGCACAGATGTGATGGTGGTGCCATCCTAGGCTTTAATTCTTTTTTGGTCTTTTTATAGTGTGCTTCCATTCGTGTGTTTTCAAGTAAAAACACCATAACTCTAGTGGTTTTCAGCCGTTCATTTCAGTCGAAGATAGTCGAATGTTATAATCCTGGGCTAAAGGCAGGGACAAACATTACACATTGCATTAATTAGTGAATATTCTAATCTTAAATCTGCAGGGGTGTTGACTAAAATATGACTCTTGGGTGTGGTCCAACACTTGCTTACTTTTTACAGTGTAATCTCGCACATCTCCAGATGGTTTGCATTTCTTGTCCATCATTCCTTTACACCTACACACGTGTCTACTTGGTGCGTTGTGCAGTGACTCATATGTTCATCATTGGAGTCAAATGAAAACCTCTAAACTCCAGTTTGTAAATGAAGGATCACCTTTATTTAATAGGCATTGTATAAACTATTAAAAGAGATCATCTGCATAGAAAACAGCCATTATATTTTTCTGTTGAAAATGTAACATGGCAGGTGTTTATCCAACAGTCACATCTGTGCATTTACATGGAAGTTTGCATCTCTGTTGGCATCCTCAGTGTATGTGGACTCTGATTGGCTACATGTCCTCTGTCCCCAGATATGGATGCCAATTATGGTGGAGGACTGTTGGATATGGTGAAGGGAGGAGCCGGCAAGTTCTTCAGCAACTTTAAGGACAATTTGAAGGACACGCTGAAAGACACCTCCACCAAGGTCATGCATCAGGTTGCCACGTGAGTTACCGCTATTACTTTACTATTGCATAGCACCCACTGTTAACTGCATGTGTGTTGCACTACAGCTACAATATTGACTGCTGCTTTACTGAAATATTGACAGATTTTATCGTATCATCACTTCTGGTTTGAAAGACAGAGGTTTGGAGCAGATCAGATACTAAACTCGCCATAGTATGTGGAAATATTTGAACAGTTTTTCTTAAGCACATGGCAAACATCTTATCTGGGCAGATTGTAAACACCTGTGAGATCACAAAAATGCCTCTGAAGATGCTATAAATCAGGGTTTGTGTCAGCAATGCTATGTGTCTGAATCACAGAGTGATTTATCGAGAGCTGAAATCACAGATGTGGCTAGAGATAACTAGATGTTGAAGAGCCAAAAGCTGTGATCAAGTGGCTCCAAGTTTTAACAGGATTCTCCTACAAGCACCTACAGACAGCACTTTGTCAACCTACATATGACATTCTCTTTACTTTTCTTTCAGCTTCTGCATCACTGTTTGCTTTTTTCTTCAGATAAATAAAATCTGGTCACGAGCTCCGTCCTTTCACCCTCACCTTTCCAAATGAATCAGGACGGTCTTAGAGGACAAAGGACAAAGGTTGACAAGTGCAGGTTTAGGTTAGTTAGAAAGTACGTATAGGAACTGACAGCTCGGTCTCAATCCTAACTCGTCAAATGCTGCCGACTGGGCAGCGCACCTCCGCATTGGAAACTGACGCACAGAGATACCCTTAAGCGACAGTATGTGACGAACCAGGCTTTTAAATAACTCCAATGTAAACCCAACCGCAACATTATTCGACGGTCGGAGCCAGTGACGTTGTATTAATGGCGTGAGAGTACGTTAAAGGCGGGTGGTAGTGATGGTGGATGGGTCAAACAAACCAATACTTTCAACCAGGAGGCCGCTGTCGTCAGTCACGTGAGTCATCAGTCACTGAATTTAAAGTCAACCACGACCATTTCCTAACCTTAACTAAGTGGTTGTGTTGCCTAAACCAAACTTCCTGTGAAAACGTAAGTTTATTTTGAAAGGACTCACCGTCCCTGGTCCGTCCACAAGTAACGCAAGAGGGGTACCCTGTGCGTCGGTATCTGATGCCCGGGGGGCACTGACCAAGCGGCGGTATTTGTGGAGGTGGGAGTGAGAATGTGTTGATCCAGAAGTGCAGATCTGCAGGTAGATGATGTTATTGGTTGGGCCTGGTTCACATCAAAGATACTGTGTGTTGATGAGAAAAATCCTTGAGAGTTTAAAAGCCTCTTTACACCGTGTGATTGTGGGAAGCCAAACAAGCCAGAACAATTGTGAGGCCTGCGTCAAAATCCTGACACTGAGGACCTCAATCCCACAATGTGACAGCTGCTTCAACCCACATCGACAAACCACAATCACAATACAACATGAAATGACCAGAATACACTGATGAGCTATCCTAATGCTGCAGCTAAAAATACGTATAACCACTCATTCCTCTTCTTATGGGTCTTTTGTGACAGTGTTTTTGCCAACTATGGTTCAATTTTCAAAAGCTTGAGGATCTCACACATCTGTTTTTTTCTATTTGTAGATTAGCAGGCATTCATGGCAAATGCTTAATACTGATATTGTACAGACTGGACCCACAGTGTGGACATTATGAAACTATGAATATGTAGTAAGAACCCTCATGTCATAAGTGATATAATAGAATTTGGAGCTGTTTATAAAGTAAAAGAAAAACAGTTTCATGGCAGCATGAATCACACTACACAGACCTGGTCGCTCCCTACACTGGATAGTTTAACACATCTTGACTCTTATTTTGAAAATCCCTACCAAGAGATTACCGTAATTAATAATTATGATCATGATGAATGATGAATGCTATTGACAAACTTAGCTCCAATACTAGAATATTTGTATTTTACACATGCTCATGTAATTAATATCAAATGTAGTGATTAGAGCTGCAACGATTAATCGATTCGTTGTCAACTATTAAATCAACCACTATTTATTCTAATATTTGATTAATCGGTTTGAGTAATTTTTTAAGAAAAACAGCTTCTTAAATGAGAATATTTTCTGGTTTCTTTACTCCTCTGTGACAGTAAACTGAATATCTTTGAGTTGTCGACTAAACAAGACATTTGAGTACGTCATCTTTGGCTTTGGGAAACACTGATCCACATTTTCTGATATTTTATAGACCAAACAACTAATCGATTAATAAGACAGATTAAGCAATAAATGAAATTTGGCGTTAGTGGCAGCCCAAGTAGTGATTACTTTGATAAATTGAATGTTGTTTCGGCAGCTACAATGTAAAGTCTTTAATAGCTTTAGAAGAGAAATAGAGCGGTGTGGATGGAGGGAGGAAGGGGGGAGGCAGCAGAGTCTGGCACGGCTCGGTCGTCCCAGTGTGTTTGTGCACAGGCATCTGCACAGGGC
>CAKALG010011248.1:2225-13025 GCA_916700815.1 Helicolenus hilgendorfi
TAAATCATCGTAGTATTGAGAATAAAGTCATAATATTATAAAGTAGTAAATTTACGTGTTATTTTCTTTTTTTCCTCGTAAAGTCATGACTTTATTCTCGTAATATTCCGACATTTTTTCTTGTAAAGTTATGACTTTATTTTCTTAATATGACTTTTTTCTCTCGTAAAGTTATGACTTTATTCTTGTGAAATTACAACATTTTTTTCTCGTAAATTTATGACTTTATTCTCGTAATATTATGATTTTTTTTCTGGTAAAATTGCGACTTTTTTCTCGTAAAATTAAGACATTTTTTGCTCCTAAAGTTTTGACTTTTTTTCTCCTAAAGTAACGATTTTATTCTAGTAAAATTATGACTTCATTCTCTCGTAATATTTTGACTTTATTCTGGAAATCTCAGATGTTTTTATCCCTCGATGTGGTCCTAATACTCCGTAGTACATCTGCTCTTTGGCCCTCACTGCATTAGACTTATATACTATATACTTCGACTATAAACCGTGTTACCTTCATCACAGTGCTCAAATGTTTGGCTGCTCCAGACAGATTTTTATTTATTATTTCTTTGCCTAAAATGTCTCTTTTGATAGTAGAGGTTGCCGAACCCTGCTCTAGTACAACTATTTACTAACTATCTGTCACATGTTCTGACTGTCCCTGAACGCAGCATGACCCGGATGTTATTAACAGTGTTGCGAGCAGGAAGAACCGTTGAGGTCCAACAGTGTTGCTGCAGGTCTGCTTTTATCCTACACAAAGTTATTTTAAGACATTTTCCTAATACGGAGTATATCGGTATCGACCTGCTAACGTCCACAAACACGCTGAGCCGAATTTACCGTCAAAAGACGATCATATTGAACCGATGAGTTACTATAGTAACCTCAGATAGCCGTTGCGAGCTAACATCCGCTAACGGCTAAACCGGAAGTCAGATCTATTTAGCATTGTTTGAATTTATGATCTAATTAGGACATTAAGCTGGCTGTGGATTTCACTTATTTGTGTCAGTGGAAGATGAACCATATAGGTTGTTTCATGTCATATAAAGCTACTTGATTAGGGTTATAACCCAGTTACTGCACTGAAGTACAAATTCGAACTAACTAACTTTACTTGAAATCTCCATTTTATACTACTTTGTACTTCTACTCCACCACATCTCAGAGACAGATAGTGTACTTTCTACTCCTCTACATTTATCAGACAACTTTAGTTCAGTTCAGACAGCTTTATTTATCCACAAGGGGGCAATTAATTTGTAGCATTCCCAGTCCATACATACAACAGACAACCAATAATTAGTTAAGTCAAAGGAAACATATTAAAGGCATGGGGCAGTTGGAGGGACATGTTACAATAAGAGCCATCTAAAAAGGATTATAGCAATAAAAGCCAAAAAAATAAGAAACAATATATGAAAACAACATATCTTAAAGTTCCTTTAAATAACAGTCATTTAAAATCGGTATGGTCTGTGTTCAGCAGTTTAACAGCAGAAGGGATAAAGGACTTTAGGACCTTTTCAGACTACAGTTTTTCATCGCCTTCCAGATGTGTTGATGTTGAATGCCTTTTATTTACTCCTCTACTTCATGTTTTTTTTTTACATTTATCCTTTGATATTGCAATATATTGATATATTGTTATTAATTGTTTTTTATTTGTTTGTTTGTTTGTTTTATTGACACAACAAACATTAATTACTTATTTATTGTTTTCTTCCATTTACATGCATGTTCTTTTTAAACATCTATATATTGTAATTTGCTTAATGAATTGTATATATGTATATATATATATGTTTTGGTTTTTATTTTGTTCTTTTTTATTTTTATTTATTATTGAACTGACGCTGTGGCAATATTGTTCACCTGACAGTCATGCCAATAAAGCAAATTGAATAGAAAGAAATTGAATCGAATGCAGCGACGTTACAAACGTATGATGATCTTATAGAATATGATGCATTGCTGTAGATAACACTACCCAACAGTAAATAAAATAGTTAAAAAACATACACAGCCATAAAATGCACCATACACATTAATGCAGCAGTAATATGAATCCATAAACATCATATATGATAGCAAAACACTGACAGGGAACATTTTATTGCAGATAATACTTGCATACTTTTGCTAAGTAAGGTTTTGAAAGCAGGACTTTCACTTGTAGTAGAGTATTTTTACACTGCAGTATTAGTACTTTAATGTAAGTAACGGATCTGAATACTTCTTGGACCACTGATTATAACCACACATTTTGGTTATGAGAATCCACCTGTTGTAGAAAAATGTGTTTTGCCCCTATTGGCCCCTGTAATATGTAACAACATTATTTAATAAGAGGGCAGAAGTCAAATGTAAAATGTAAAATTTGCCCATGTGTTCAAGTACCCCTCTTAAAGTCTTGCTTTAGGTTACAGGTTGGTGCACACAGGTCATATAGAAGTTATACATTCAAGTCATCCAAATCAAGACAGGGTTTGTTAACGTTGTGTTTGTCTTGCAGGATGGTGCATTTAAGCTAGTGTCAGCTGATACAAACTGGGCTACAGAAGCAGATCTGAACGATTGCTTTAAGGAAACTTACTTTTGACCTCTGCCGCACTGCAACTAAAACCATGTCGGACACTACGATCAACGTGTGCTATTCTGATGAACCTGCGCAGAGGAGAAATCAAACAGGAAACCGATTGAAGAGAAAAAAATGTCCCTTTAAGAAGACGCATAATGTAGAGCAGAAGGGCGTCCTGGAAGGTAGATATAAATACAACCAGAGAATGGGACAGTCCAGACCACCTCCATGCCAAAATGGAGCGTCTGTAGAGCAGCCATCGCTTCCCACTTCCACACACAACAGACATTTACCTCATCCAAGCAGCACCGCCAGCGCTTCAAACTGTAGCTCCAAGCCTTCAACATCCACACACAGCCTGACTTCCTCAAAGGTCACTGTGAACAACAAAGGCAGCCATAACAAGCCAGAGGAGCCTGTGAACGTAAAACCAACAACCACCGCCCCACGCCCATCACCATCAAGCAGCCATAGACCCACTGGAATCCCCACAAAGTACCTCGCTATTGACTGTGAGATGGTGGGTACGGGACCAAAAGGGAGCATCAGCCAGCTCGCTCGCTGCAGTCTTGTGTCCTATGAAGGAGACGTGGTTTACGATAAATTCATCAACCCCCCCGTGCCTGTTACTGACTACCGTACCCGATGGAGCGGCATCCGGCACTGTAACCTCGTCAATGCCACGCCATACTCTGAGGCCAGGAAGGAGGTGAGGAAATCCTTTGCAGCAGGTTGCCATTTGATTATACAAGTGTGTTTTCTCTGTTACGTCTGTCATCTCTGTCACTTTCCCACTGCAGAAACACATTGAAATGTAACTTAACATGTAGCCGTTGTCAGCTTTTGTTTCCACTGTTCTCCACTTCCACTGTCCAATCATTTTTTGGATTAATTTATTAATTGATGTTAACACATCAAATTAACTTCATTGAGTGAATGTGTTCTCTGTTGGCAGATACTGAGGCTGCTCATGGGGAAGGTGGTGATTGGCCACGCCGTCCACAATGACTTCAAGGTCCTCGGTTACTCCCATCCCGGGGTTTTGACCAGAGACACGTCTCGCATCCCTCTGCTCAACCTGAAAGCCGGCTTTTCCTTGAATGAGTGTGCCTCACTGAAGAGACTCACCAAGGCCATCTTCAACCGAGACATCCAGGTAGGAGGAACTCTGCAGTCGTCTTTAGCAACTTTCATACATGCAGCTTGTCAATTTAACATGTAGCTCTTACGTCTGAATAAGCCTCCAAGTCACTTCTATGTAAACGTCACAACAGTAATGTTTAAGTTGTTGTGGAGATTTGTCTGTAAAAAGGGGGGAAAAAAGTGTTCAACCATGATAATCAGAAGTATTGTAAAATACATCACTGATGCAGCCTTTTAGAAACCCATGCAGCTCATTGCACCTCTTTCCTTAATGTCGTCAATAAAGCCATAAGGAACATTTACATAATAGACACCTGCTCTATGTCCAAATGACAAAGAAGCCTGCAGTGGTTTGTATTTCTGAGAAAACACAAAACAAGAGTCTGAAATCCACTTCAGTCGGTTCACTGTTCACTTCCGGAGTAAATAGTCAATGACGGAGATAAACTGCATCTTAAAGGAACCTTGTGAGAATACTTTAGCTAAAGTGTTTAGAAATGTCCCCAAAGTGACGTGTCAAACCTGTCCTCTCTTGTGTCCTCAGACTGGGAGGAAGGGTCACTCTTCTGTGGAGGATGCCAGAGCCACCATGGAGCTTTACAAAGTGGTGGAGGAGGAGTGGGAGAGGAAACTGGCTGCCAAATCATAGGCCAGCTAGTGCCAGGTTTGAAGAAAGACAACATGGAAATAAACTTTAAATTTTAAATTGACATTTTGGTATGGCAGGTATGTGGTGTTGAGCGACTGCCCGGTTACAGGATCAACTCCTTTTACTGTCCTGTTGACATGTGAATGAAGATACCACGAAAACCTGCTCATTCAGTGAACTGGATGAATTTAAGAAATGTAATATGATCATGGGAGAAGAATATAATAACTGTCAGGTCAGACACTTCGCTTTGATCTACAGTTTCAGCAGTTCTTTCTCAGGGTTTGCATTGTTTTTAAAGGTGCTCTTGCCACTAGGAGGCAGTCATGTTTTCATCTCAGCAACAAAAGAACATCATTGAAATAATGTCAATGATCCCCCCCAAAAAGAAATGTTTTCCACAAGGTAAGTGTTCCAGGACAACATTCAACATTCTCACCATTTGAGCGTGGATGATAAAAAATATTTAAAATCTGATCAAATACCACTAAAAGAGATCACTTTTTTATAGTTTTAATTATGCTGAAGTGAAGAATTGAGACAAAATATTGCTTTGATCAACTGATGATGTTCTTCAGGGAGATTTTAGAATTTTAGAAATACTGAGTCCTGCATGTGGCTTTTATGGATAAGAAATGGTTACACTTACAGTTATACTATTTCATCATTTCCAGTCATGTTTTAAAATGTGACTAAATATTTTTTTAATGTAAATGTTTGAAAAAAAAATAAAGTCAGAACAACTGCAAACATAGACGTCTAGAAAGAAGGAACTGTTAAAGTAGTCAGTGATCCACCCACCGGATCTAGTTTATTGGAGCAGGAGGACTGAAATTCAGAATAAATGTTGATTTAGTCCCTGACCATTATCCTGGCAAAACATTTCAACACCCGATTTCCACAATAATTTAAAGTTACACTTTATAACGGATTGCCAAATCCCCTACACCCCCCAAAATAGAGGACATGACCTCTGTGTCCTCAAGGGTAGCTACGTCCCTGATGTTCTACATGACTATGTTTATAAGATTCTTACTTGACACAATCAGCATCCAGTTGTTTATCTGACCTCCGGTCAGTTAATGCAAGTCTGCTGTTTTGGAATATGGAAGTGCTTACCTTCAGAGTTTGTTTCTTTCTATGCAACGTCGGACGAGTTCAGTTGTCTGCTGTAGATTCAGCTTGGTGCTTAACTTCAATAAATCATTACCACAATCATTTTGAGGTATTAGAATAATTACTGTGATGAAGCCGACATCATTGAGGTAACTTTCAGCTTGAAGCATCTACTACGCTGCATTTTTACACTGTAAGTCAGAACTGACAAGTAATCTGGTCTAATGCTTAAGCGCACAAAACTGTAAATATTTAAATTGTATTAAATTCTGCTGTTTATGCTGCGTGTCGTCTTTATGACAGTGGACAACCATAGATATATCTCTGGAGACAACACACTCATTTGCCAGTTTATTATACTAAGAGGTTTTTCTAATACTTTGTACTCCCACATTTATATAAATGAAGACAGACAGACAGTCTAATCAACACCCCTCAACATTATAACCAAGACGGTAGGATTTATTGCATTTAGATGGCATCAGTTTCCCCTCGCTGTGCCTGATCGAGTGGCAACTGAAATCACATGGGATTTTGGTTCAGTGGGACAGTGTGTGGTGTTTGGTGGCATCTAGTGGCGTGGCTGCAGATTGCAACCAACTGAATACCCCTCTGCTCACTCCTCCCTTTCTAAGACTGCGGTAACGTGAGCCTCCGAGTGCAAAAACATGGTATGTGCCTCAGAAGTCATCCTTACCATAATAACACTACTTTAGGAGCAATGGAAGTCAGACGGTGGCTGGCAGTACCACAGTTTTGCACTCTGCGTGTCAGATAACTACGTTGGTCTTCAGGTAATGTAAAAACGTGAAAGGCTCTCTCTTAGAGCCAGTGTTTGTTTGTCCGTTCTGGGCTACTGTAGAAACATGGCGGACTCTGTGAAGAGGATCTGCTCGCTATGTACGTAGATATGAAGGGCTCATACTAAGCTAACGAAAACAGAACAATTTCAGGAGTTGAGATATTTTAGACGAAAGCGGTGGACAGACAGACATAGTCACTGTCATCTCTAGATGACTGTTTCTGTTTCGATATCTAAACTCGGGTATCGTTCCAGCAATACCTTTGGCCCCTATAAGAAACACACTCTTTTTTTCATCTGCCACAGTGTGTCTCAACCTTCATCAAATACTTTCAACTTTCCATTGACAGAACAGACTGGGATTATGTGTTTGACTTGTTCATTTCCCGTTCTGTCCAAGTCCAACCGCTATCTCTCCCCAGAGCTCATCGGCAGCTTCATCATGGAGTTTTCCCTCCTCAGACCTGACAGCAGTGGCCGTCTTGCACACTGGTGTAAACATACCGTCCTATCACAGTCTCACGCTGCTCCACTTTCTGTATCCTCTGGCAAAGCGTTTGTCCTTAAAGGTGAGCGATCAGCACTATTTCCCTGCTGTGAATTTAACACCTGCTCATTAATTATACAGCATGCCATCCTTCCTGAAAAAGCCACACGAGACACAACTGCTGGCACAGAGAAGCTCATTAAAGAGGAAGAAACACTCCAAAACCTCACAGGCGACACTGCTCCGACACTGGCAATTATTCACCAGCACTCTCTCATTTTAAATCAGGTGCAACTGGATGTATCAAGGACTTGTAGGTTGTGTGAGGATCCGTGCTGGTCTTTGTTAGAAACGATATGAATTCAACAAAATCCTGCGAGAGTTTCCTGTAGAATGGAGCGAGTGAGAGGTGTCCTGAGGTAAAGACAAGTCCTGTGTCTGTTCTTTGTGTGCTGTCCAAAGCAGCAGCAGCTGAAACCCTCCTCCCAGTATCACCACAGAGGATGCCAAAGCATCTGATGGTCACAGTCTAAGTAGCTGGCAAAGGAGGCAGTGGAATCCCCCGTGCTAGAAATACTTTAGCTGTGAACTCCAGTGTTTTAGGTACTCAATAGAGGACAGGAATAAACCAGCAAGCAGAAATCTGGAACCACAAACCAAAAAGTAGAGTTGGCTTAAGATCATTGAAAGCCTTTGTAAGACCAAGTTAATAATGGCTTTGCTGCTCCTTACCTCGGTTTAAAGAGTGCGGTGGTTAAATGCAGTACTGTAGTACAAAAGGATTGATTCACCCAATTTACTTTTTTGCACTTAAACAGCCCCAAACATAATTTTCCCCATTAAAAACCATTATAAAAGAGACTGCTGACAGGACACCTCAAACTGCAAACAAGGTCAGTTACTAATCTTTGTACTGTATTATGAATTTAGAACCATGAATGTTGTATGGGCCGCACAACGCAGAAGTAAAGCTGGAAGCTAGAATTTTTTTTTTGGCTTAAGTGCCTCATGAGCCAATTGCAGGGACTCCCTAAAAATTTCACCCAGGGGCGGTGCCTTACGTCCTGCGTCACACTGAGTGTTGTGTGCCTGCATTCTCATTGGCTCGCACTGGGTCGTCTCGTCACTTTTTGGATAAGCTTGCAAAACCGTAACCTAAAAAAATGTTTTATTAGCCTTTTTGTCTTAACTCAAGATATATATATATATTTTTTTTTTGGGCCCGCCACCGAACCTCCTCTTCGAAGGACTACATTTTCATTTTGTTTTCATTCTTTTTTTTAAATTAATAGCCAATGAAGGAAAAGAAAAGCGATAATACCAATAACAATCACAATCTTAGTCAAACCATATCACGTAAAAAAAGCAGGGGCGAATAAGCTGACCACCTCAACGACAAACAAACAAATAAACAACAGTGACAAAAAACGCTTAAGAGTAGACGTGGCCACATATATGTAAACAGACAAATATCAGCAACGACAGAAAACAACGACCTCGAGATTAAACCTACAGGAGACCTCACACCTAATTGGAACTTTTTATTTTATTTGTGATCATCGATTTATGAAGATTTTTGCTCCTTGTGCTGCTGGCACGACTGCAACTGCGACTAGACTTCCCTGCGGATCAAATGACTTTTACCAACTGCTGCTAAATTCTCAAATTGGCTATCATAACGTACAGAAAAATATGTAGAACTAAATAGTGCTAAAATATAGTGACATTTAGATGGACTAAATTATGTCCAACAACATAAATCTACTCATATGCAGGGGGTCTTTATTCTGATATCAATGTAGCATCTTGCATCAATAGATTCCCAGTCCCGGATTTACAAGGGAGACTATCAATTTCCATATATGTTGGTGTGAGACCAAATATACAAATTATAGGATTACATGATTATCATAGTCTGTATGCCTTCAAACTTGACATGCATCAAATACTGTTCTCATATTGTATGTATTATTCAGCTGAAGGTGCACTCAGCACAGGCTGAGTCACGGAGCTCGCCGAAGCGTGCACTGCTACGTCCATCCGGGACAAAGTTTTTAGGGAGTCCTGAGCAATTTTCATTCAAGTGACTGGACAGCATCTTTGAGTCCGGCATTGAGTTCTTATAATACATCCACTATCAAACACCTCTGCAGAGACTTAGCTAATTGCTGCATAAAGTAGACCTGTAGTTGTCCAATCGTCTGTTTCGGAAAGTTATAAAAATGGACACAACCGTCCCCCCAATGCAGCCGTCAGAAAGTTGGTGCTGTTGGAAGATCAGACACTCTTTTCTTGAAGCATACTGAGGCCTTTAGTCGTCATGTGAAGCCCTTCACTCACCAAGTAACCTTGAACCTCTTCAGCTTTTGGGTTGCAGATGAAGTATAGCAAAAATATATTGCAAAGCAGCATGTGATTTAAGTCTAGATTATCCCAATACTGCTTATCCCTCCTAAATCTCCTTGTGCATGGGCAATAATGTGAGTAATTTAATTTTATGCCCTGTTATTAGCTCTATAAGTAAAAGCCAGAGCTTTAAAAGCAAAATAGGCTTTTGATTTTCTTCTGTGGGCGCCTTAATATGTTAAAAACAAGATCTTCACCTCATTATTTGAGGCCGAATAACAAATGAAAATGAGAAACACCTCTTGGCTCGCTGATCCTTTTTCTTTTTTTTTGTAATTTAGACCTTTGATAAATGCACTTCCACATTATTGATTTAATTCTCGACATTTGCCATGAAAGAAGATTAAGTGTTCACCTGCTGCATTAATAAGTCCTTGAATTACATGAAAGAGCAGCGTTGGTCTCATTAGGTAATACAATATGGATTTTATTACCCCCTGGGGGAAGTTATTGGGAGCTTGACTCCGCAGATTACCCTTTCCATACACACATCATATTAGTCACGGCCCCGCATCAGCCACATGTGCATAATTCGGCTTTTATTACCCACCGCCAAGCCATCAGGAATTTGTCTATTTTGCACATTGGCAGTTAACCTGACACATACAGAATATACACGGACCACAGTGTGAGTTGGAAGCATAAAGGGTCACATACTGACATGTATGAAAGCTGCAGAGGAGGACATAGACATATCTATGTTGTCTTTTTGGGACAACTTGGACAGATATTTCAGGCAAAAAAACAAAACATGTCCAGGGGACATTCAAGAACTGAACGGTAGATTCATCCATTGTCACCAAATACATTTTCTACTGTTGATGCTGTTCTCAATTCCATCCCCACTCTAAGATTGCAATGCAAAGCTGATCTAATCAATATTTATAACAAATAATATAACAAATCTATGAGTTACTGGGCATCCAGGTAGGGTTGTGTTCTTGAAAAGTTGACTTGAATGACCATTGATGTGGTATTCCAAAGGAGTCCTTTGAGTTCACAGCTTGTATATGTTAATGTTTTTAAAAGTTATTTTTTAGTTACTGTTGTTTGTGTTCTTAGCAGAAAAATGCAGAAAATGAAAACTGATCAAGATGACATCCATTTTTATTTTCAGTCACCTAGCCACAGTGTCGTCACGCCCCTTCTTCCTTTTGATGTAGCATCATCACCCACTCTGCAGCTCTTGAGCTTTTAGCCTCTTTCAGCTTATTGTTTTGGTTTTCAGGCGCTTTGAGTGTACAATTCAGTCTCACCACTTTATTTTTTTTTTCTTTCGCTGTACTCACTTGTGAGATTTCAATCTCAATGTGACTTCCTTATTAACGCAGCAAACAGCAGATCGACACAGGTAGACACGAGCTGGTGAAGAAATTGGAACATCTCTCGTCTTATTTGTTTGCATACAGCTCTGTCGTGCAACCGCCTGATTTTTAGTTTATTAATAGTTAATATAATAGTTTAATTTCTTCTTCTTCTACCTTGGATGATTTATTGTCAATTTATTTTAAACAGTCTTTTAACTGTGTGCGTCTATTTTGCTGTTCTTTAGTTTTTATTTTTATGTTTGGGATTGTTGTTTTCTATGGAAAGCACTTTTTTTCCGAGCTTGAA
>CAKALG010011251.1:0-27888 GCA_916700815.1 Helicolenus hilgendorfi
CAGAGCCCGCGAAGCCTAAAGTGAACTGTCCTCTTTGTAAAACGGAACTGAACATCGGCAGCTCCGACCCGCCCAACTACAACTCCTGTACGCAGTGTCACAGCCAAGTGTGTAACCTGTGCGGCTTCAACCCCACGCCACATCTGGTGGAGGTAAGAGGAGTGTTATACATACATGCAGTACATTGTACACACAAAGCCTTTCACACACACAGATACATGAATATATGTATTACAGCGAGCAAATCATGTTATTGTTGTACAGAGTGCTGTTTGAAGTGGAAAAATTGTAGGGCAAAAACTACTTTCCACAGATACAAAACCAGAAAATTACACATTTTTTACAATTTGACAATGCGCTATTTCCCACAGTTTAACATAGGTAATAATCTCAACTTGCTGTTATAATATCAGTTTGGGTAGCTATGTTGCCCAATGTTACCGCGTTGTCCTGTTGCTTTCATATTCCTAATCCTCACAGAAAGATGCTTGAGATCATGAAAGCCTGTTCTTGACCCGGTAACATCCCCTCTAATGAACACACACAGGAAGCAAAAGAGCATCTTCTTCGACAAGCTAGCAGTTAGCCATTTTTTCCGGGAGAACCACTCCACATTAAATCTGATTAGTTTTACCAGTGGTTTGGTTTATAACAATATAACACCGATGTGTTTAATCGTAACGTTTTTCTTCAAAAGGCAAACTTTCAAATTTGTGCTGTAGAACATAATCCACATTGTTTATGGTGACCACACTTACTATCTTCTTTACAAGAAATGCTAACTTCTGCTAACGATGAGCAAATGACGACAGCAGTTCTTGTCAAATACCAAATCAAATTGTAGCGGGGCAGCAGGCAATCAGCCACATATGGCATTCAATTTGATAAAGTAGAAAATAGCGAATAGCAAGCTCCAAATTTTGAGCAGTATCGGTTGTAGTTGGTAGTAGTAAGAACAGAAGAATAAAGAATCACCGGCACTCACAGATAAAGGGTATTTCTTAGTTCATTCTGGGCAAAACAAACAAACAACGCATTTCAGCTGTAAGCCATCATCAGTGTCCATTGGCACTTTCATTGGCGAAGGATTTGGGCATGCGTATTGTCGTGTTCCCACACTCAGTCCACTTGACATTGCGAGCGTAGGACATAGCGGCCTCTCGAGCCAAGTGCATTTTAAACACCATTTTAAAGTGTTATATCCAGCCACTGACCTTAAATAATAATAAATACAGCAGCAAACATTAACAACATATATTAATCCAGAATCATATTAATTTCTAAGTTACTCAGTACCACTGAAACCCACATATTTTTCTTTTGCCAGCTGGTGGGACTTTGCCCTAAACGTCCCGTCGCCTCTCGTCTTACACATATATTGAACAACAAGAACTCTACACGCACACACACATTCAGAATCATCTCCTCCCAGACAATCGATACCATTCAGAACAAATAGAAAACGCTATTCATTCCACTGTTGGACTTCTTCCACTTCACCGTGTGGATGCAGTTACACCTGAATGTCTCATCTTTCCTCTGAGGAATTCACTGATTCATCATCAGTGTTTATAGGAATGTATTTTTTTTTGTTCTTTTGCAAAACTCTTTTTTTCTCTTTCTGTCCTTGTGTCATAGCTGTAAGTTGTCCGTTAGTTTTCTCTCTCTCTTTCTGACTACATCTCTGCCCCCTCCGTACCTCCGGCTCTGTCTGTCCTCTTATTAAATCCTGCTTTTATTCACAATTTTTCATTACTTTAGTCTTCCACTAGCTTTCCTATCTCTCGCTTTAATACTTAACTCCCCACTTTTTATATTATCTATGGGTATTATGCGGTATACGTAGACATACATCTGTGTACATGTACCTTGTACACGGATCTAGCTAAGCTTTACCCTTGGTAATTTAATAGTAATTAAAATTAATTAATGTAATTCATCTTTAACTCATTAATATTACCTATCATGCTCACATTTTTCTTGATAATATGAACCATTTAATCGACTTGGCGTGTGTATTGCTAATTGTGGAATGCAAAGTTGTTTAGGGGAGCGGTTCTCAAGAAAGCTGTAAGCTTCAATACCGGAGGCCAAATAACCGGGCCGTTCCAAACAGGCACGTTTTGAACGAGCACTGAACTAGTTAGCTGTAAAATGAGTAAAGCCTCGATTTTACTTATTTCAAAAGAGGCAAAATAAGCTTTTGTAATTTAATGGATTCTCCATGACTGTGGTCCAATGGTCCATAAGAGGAGAGTAAAGAAAGAGCATGAAGGAAAGAGGAAAGGTGAAATAAAAAGGCCAATATACTGAGCTGGACATACAATGAGCAAGAAATGGAGATAGATGAGGGGAAGGGAGAGTGGAAGGTCATGAAAAGGCAACAGATGGGGGAAAGAGAGATATAAAAATAAAGATAAAGACTGTAGACCAAGCAAGGGCAAAAAGGCAAAGGATGAGAGAGAAAGTTGAATCACAAAACACAGACATCTTTTCAGTTATGCTTTCTTTCTTCTCTCCAAAGTGATTCTGCTCATGCCACAATGAAACGAGCGTAAAGGCCGACTGCTCTCTCACCTCCCCTTTATCGATCCAGACGCAGGTTCAGAGGCACGGGTTGAATTGGGATTTGCTATGTGGGGGGGCTCTGTGGTTTTGGTAGGGGGGCGGTCCGTTATTTACATTCAAAGTACACATTTTTAAATTTGTATCACAAAAACTACTTTACAGATGAATTAGGAATTAATCTGAATGTGAAGAGAGGAAGCAACCGAAAAGGAAAGAAAGTTAGAAAGGGAAGAAGAAAATAAAACATTCAGGATGTATGTAATAGAAATTATGGAAGAAATGGAGTATGTAGGGAAGAAGGGAGGGATGTACAGTATGTAAGGAAGGAAAAAAGGAAGGGTCTTAAGGAGCATAGGCATACAGCAGGGAAGTCAAAGAACAGAAGAAAGTCAACAAGGAAAGAGGTATATATGGATACAGGGAAGGAAGGAATGAAGCATAGAGGGAAAACAATTTTAAAGAGAAGAAACCGATGAAATAAAAGACAGAAAGAAGAAGCAAGGATGCGTGTAAATCAGTCAGTCAGTCAGGCAGATTGAGAATGACTCGTGTTGTATTTACTTTAAGGCAGCGTGACGCCTTCAGGGTCTCTGGGGAGTACGGTTGTTCATAGTACTGTACTGTAATGTACTATCACTGCCTCAAGATAGACCTAGAGATAATACACAGGGTTATATATAAGTTCTACTACCATGTACGGCATATTGATGAATGTACACACGCAGGGCAAAGAGATTCAATATGTTATTTAGACCGTGAGAAATCAACGCCATTAACTGTCACACAAATGCCGATATAAAGACGACATATTATGTGAAGAGTGTGTATGCATGTATGTGTGTGTAAAAGGCCTTCAGGTCTCCAGAAGATGTGAATGAAACAGAAAATAGAAAATAGACGGAAGGAAGACAAGAGAGAGAGATAAATATCAAAGGGATTAAAAAACTGAATATAATGACCAGCAGATAAAATGTAAAAAAAATGTCAGTTAGAGAAAAGATGATGATGACGCAGTGTTTTTATTAACTACTACTAATTTTAAAGTTCTAGTCAAGCCAGGAAAATGAGGTGAGTAGGACAGTAGAAGATGGAGACCATACACAAAGACGATGAAGGAGAGACATATAGAATAAGGAGGCAAAGGAAGAACAAGAAAGGGTTAGACATTTAAGGGAGAAAAAGTTGTAGAAAGCGATGAAGTCACAATTAAAAGTCACAATTAAATGAGACGGATGAAGAGACATTCAGAGAAACAAAGATGAATTAAAACACCAATTTAAAGTGAGATGAAGAGCAAAGGAGCGGTGGAAACAGATGGAAAGAGAAATGGATAGAGGCTGAGGGGAAACCAGACATGTAGAGCTGAATCACGTGCAGCCTCCGGTCCAGAGGGAAGACAGGCAATAACACACACACACACACACACTCACACACACACACACACAGACAGTGTATACTGTAAGTAGAACAGTAGAGAGCAAAATCAAGTGAGGGAAGTAAAGAGCGGGGAAGATGACGTCAAAGGAGTGATGAGATCACAGAAACGCATTTTTTGCTGAGGAGGTTGGACAGATAGAGGGCAGTTCAGATTATTGAATTATAAAAGCTTTATTTTTTTAGCCACGCTAGCGTTGGTGCTCTAGGGACGGCAATGTCGGTCTGTTGGTCCATCCACTACTTTGGTTCAGACATCCCCGTTTCCCATTTATGAAGTTTTAGACATTTTAGTTTTTTATTGAAATATTTTGACAACTATTGAATGGGTTGTTGTAAAACTTGGTATAACTATTCATGTGTATGTGTATTCATGGTGACTTGTCATTTTGCGCCAGTACCTGCAAAGGAAATGACATTCCTACCAGCCTCAGCTGTACTTTGTGTTTAGTGCAAATGTTAGCATATTAACATGCTACACAAAAATGGTAAACATGGTAAACATACCTGCTAAACATCTGCACCTGTATGTTAGCAATGCTGATGGTAGCATTTAGCTCAAAGTACCACAGTTGTGTTCACACTATGAGTGACAGGCTAAAAGTAATTTTCAATGGTGGCCGGTGACACGAAGCTACAAACTGACGCCCGACACTTGTCGCTGCATGACGGGCGTAACACACTACAAATGGAGTTGAGCTGGTCTCAACTTTATTCAGCTTTCCAATGACGCGGTGAAGCGTCAACCAATCATGTGTTTTTGTTTCACCCTGTTTCGTTCCATCTACAAAAATGCCGTTAGCCAGTTCTCAGTGCTATTTAAAGACGTAGCTACGTCAACGAGCGCTTGAGCAACACTTCAACGGCGACTCAGCGATAATGTAGCTGGCCACACTTGGACGTTTTGTTGCTTTTGACGCTTGTAGCTTAAAAGTTCAGTGTGTAGGATCTTGCGGCATCTAGCAATGAGGTTGCAACCAACTGAAATTACACCCGTGTGCCAAACGTGTAGGAGAACTACGGTGGTCGACACGAAAACGTGAAAATGCCAAAACGGCCCTATACTATCAAGAGCAATTGATTGGTTTGTCTGTTCTGGGCTGCTGTAGAACGTGGCGGACTCCGTGGAGAGAGGAAACACAACAATTCTTATTTTCAGGTGATTATACACTAAAGAAAACACACTTATTAATATTATATTCCATTTCTGCTAATAGATCTCTGTTACACCCTGTTCCTTTAAGTACAGCCTCACAGAGCTGCTACCGTGGCTGTAGATTCTTAGTCTTATTATATAGCTTATATAGTTTCACACTGTGGTAGCACATAAATATCAAGCCTTTAAGTCCTACGTCATCTCAATAGTGACATTTTGATGCAATAAGTTCTTCTTTTCTCTCTGCCTTAGTATGTTGTGCTCAGTAAGCTCCCTAACCACACATGCAAACTTAGCCATGTACCATGCCATGAATGAATGCACATATTTGCCAAACAAATATATCTAATTTCCAAATGAATGCAAATGTACTAATATGCTAATGTGCTAATATTCTAAGTCCTTTTGTCAGAGGATGAAGTTGTCTACTTTCAGTATTTTATTTGAACAGGTCACTCCTGTCTTCACCATGCACTAGAATATACACTGTGACAGAATACCGCCTTGTGCCTTCACTGAAAAATGAATGTGTTTGACAAGGCGGTGCAGATGAGGGTTAGTGTTTAAACGCCGTGCCATAGAGGAACACGGAGGGTTGCGCTCGCTTGATTAATAAATAATTCAGCAACGTTTTTTTTAAAATATAAATAGCGGGAGAGATGAAATATGTAAGGGGTAGGCAGTGTCTCCTGGAACAGAAAAGTAAAAGTCACCAAGTTTATCCCGTCCCGGCTGTCCTCTCTGCTTGTCCACTTTATGCCTGCCTCCCATAGTTGTTTCTTTCATCCAATCTTTCCTTCCCTTTTCCAAATAACATTTATTCTTTCTCCTTTAGACTGCTCAGTCTTTCTTTTATCAGTCCTGTCTAATCTAATGGAGCTTGAAACAGACAGGGAGTGTCTGAGAAACTGTGGTATATGTTATGTATATTCAACCTGGTCTCACAGGAAGGCGTATAAATAGCACGACATTACAATTAGATTCTGCATGTCATGAGGATACATTGTAGGCTTTTGGCGTGTCATTTGTACCCCGCTTTTATCGTGTCATTTTTAATGCCTCGCAACAAAACTACGGTAACATCCACAGGTTTAGGCAACACAACCACTTAATTAGGTTTAGGGAAAACGTCTTGGTTGGGCTTATAATAAGTACATAAACCAAGTAAAATACATATGGAAACAACATAACTACAGAAAACACGTTACAAACGTTATTAAAAAACATGTGACAAACGTCGCTAATGTAACTTACAAAACAAAACACTAGTCTCCAACACCCGTCTCCTGGTTAAAAGCTGTGTTTGTTGGACCCGTCCCTCCCCCAGCATTGCCATTGTTTTGGATTATTGCAGGAAATAGTGTCTGTGGCAAACAAACGTTTAAGATATTTACACGTTTTGTTCAGTAAGGTAATCTTCACAAATGAACACCACTTTTCCTGATTTTGGAAGTGTGAATGCATCGCCAGAAGTAAAAAGCTAACGTTAGGCTACAAAGGGACTACACCACGGTCACATGAACGCGAGTATACATCACAAGGTTGTAAAGGCGGACGAGACGGTGTGATTACATTTGGTAGTCGCATTTAGCCACTTTTTAGCAACCGCCTTTTTGAAGACACATAAAGGCTTCAAAATTCACAAGTGGGGTATTTACTGATGCATTTTATGTTGTAGAACAAAACGTTAAAATCTCTTCCGCTTGTGTTGACCACAGACCTTATTTCAGGCATCTAACTAAAAACCCATTGACGTCCAGACGAGGGAACCGGAAGTGCTAAAACACTAACTAATTTCCAGGTTTTAGGACTCATTCCTGCACCACTCTATTGCGTCATTCATACGCCCTTTTGTGCGAATGGGCTGGTATATTTATGGGAAAGTCTGAGCTCAGACTTCAACATGAAAACATATTAAACAGAATCACTCAGCGTCTGGTGAAACAGCCTCCTCATGAAGGTCTGAATGATGATGACACACCATGACACACACACACACACACACACACACACACACACACACACACACACACACACACACACACACACACACACACACACACACACTACACTTACACTGTATAAGCAGGTGCTTGTGAATGAGTGAATGAGGCCATTTCTCTGTCCAGTCTGTCATTCAGGCTTTCACAGCTGTCATCACTGCTGTCGGAACAATTATTAGGATTACTGCACCCAGTCCACCTGGATGTGTGTCTAAATGTGTGTGTGTGAGTCTGCACATCTGAGGGAAACTGATTAGGGATTGTGACATTTAATCTGCATTGGTGTGCTTGTGCACATGTGGTGTGCGTTTGTGTGTGTGTGTGTGCGTGTGTGTTAACATTATATGAGTATGATTCCAATTGAGAGGCTGGATCCTGCGAAGGACACCGCCAGTGCCACAGTGGCCAAAAGGTTAACACGGGTAATTTAAAGAGCTTCTCTGTGTGTATTTAATTATGTGTGTGTAAATGCGTGTGAAGTTCCCAAAGCACTGATTGGTCACTCTAAAGGTCATCCCTGCATCTAGCTGCTCTCTCTGCTATGCTCACTTACTGTTTCCCCTGCCTTCTATTCCACTAGGGGGGGGAAATAAATAAAACAATAACAATCTGTAAATTGATGAGCAGAGGGCCGAACACCCAGAGAGGAACAAACTAATGGAGCGAGGAAACAGCAAGAAGAACATTTAAGACAGAAGCTGCATAATGTTCCATAAACTGTGTGACATTTAGTCAACACCAAACAAATAAATGCCATAAACTAACGTCTGCAACTGCAAGACGATGACCAAGGCTGATTTAGATTTACATGGTCGGAGAACAAAACTCTCTCTGTCACACACACACACAGTGTGACTAAATAGATTCTAGCCTTCCTCATCATCAGCTTGTGATGTCCAAGTCACAATAATCCACGTCAGTGTGGTTCTCCAGTCAATTTAACAACCCGTGTGCACACTTGCGTGTCTTTCCAACAGTGGACCTCGGTGTTGTCACAAATTAGTGTTGGACGATATGTTAAAATATTCCAACCATCCATTGTCAGCCCAACAACCGACGATTGCCCATATATTTGCGCAGGTGTGTGTGTGTGTGTGTGCGTGGCACGGCGTGTACGCCCCTCCCCCGCTGTTGTAGTTGCAGCGGCGGAACATCGTAAAACACACGTCATTTAAGCTTGACAGAAACAAAACTAGGGCTTCAAGTGTCGATTATTTTCATTTTCAATTAATCTGTCAGTTGTTTTCTAGATTAATCGATTAGTTGTTTGGTCTATAAAATGGTGAAAAATGTCGAGTTTCCCAAAGCCCAACATGACGTCCTCAAATGTCAAAGAAATTCAGCTTCGATAATATTCACATTTTAGAAGCTGAAATCAGAGAATTTAGACTTTTTTTTATTTAATTACTCAAACCAATTAATTGATTATCAAAATAGTCAGGGATTAATTTAATAGTTGACAGCTAATCGATTAATCAATTAATTGTTGCAGCTTTACACAAAATGAAACTCACCAAAACCATCTTGGTTAGTCGTTCTAACATTCACCAGCTCTGGTTTGGTCTAAATAAACCCTTACTGCACCGAGTTAGATGTGAAAATATGCCGGCTGTGCATGTTGTTTTACCCTGCTGTCTCTCTTCAGCAGCTGAGCGGCTCTTATTCTTCAGAGGCAAACCATGAAATTAGCAAATTAAAATGACATACAGTACATCACCCAAAAGTGCCCTAAAAAATAACAACTGGCATGTACTCAGCCAATCGCCAATAGCCAATATATTCGCCCAATCGCCCAACCCTATTTCACATTCACCAACAGTAAACTGCCAAGCAATTTTGAGGTCCACTGTTGGTCATGTTTTAAGTTATGACCCCCTTTTAAAAGGATGGAAATTTTAGCCAAGTACAAAATAAGATATAATCCACAGGATAAAGGCATTCCTATTTGAAATCCATACTACTCTATTTCATTTTCGAACAACTATATGGAGTGGTCCACGCTTGGTCAGTGTAGAATGTCCACTGTTGGTAATGTGGGAATATATGTGTGTGTGTGTCAGAAGAAATTCTCCAGTCTGTTCAGCTGTGCTGGTCAGCATCTCAGAATAGTACAGACAGAAAGGAGCAGATGTCACATTGTGCAAGACTCCCGTCCACTCCCCACCCCCATACACACTTAGACACACACAAAACACAAATCATTGCACTATCCCTTCATCTGTACGTGTTTGGTTCCTTGTATTTGTTTTGCAGCCTGATCTCAAAGAAATACGTGAAATGACCACGACCTCTTAACAGTGCATTACGTGGTGGTGGTGGTGGTGGCACAGAATGTGTTAAAATGACGTGTCGGCACCACAGAAACGATGCCAATAGAAAATCAATTAGTCATGATGGACACACAAATTCCCAGCTTCAACAGAAATAGGTTTTGATCGACTTGTGACTTTCACCCAGGAGACCGGTGTTCGTGTCCCGTGTGAAACCAAAAGTCAACGTTGAGTTATTTTAAATTATGTAGGTTACGTAAAAAATTACGTAACGATCGTAGTTCTTTAAACCCCAACCGCGATCTTTCCTTTCCTAAACCTAACCAAGTGAGTTTGTTGCCTAAACCTAACGACGTAGTGTTATTACCTAAACTTAAAGTTGAATCATTTACGTGTTGGCGTTACGTAATTTCACCCCACCACGTACGTTTCATGTATTTCTGTGCGATCACATTGGTTTGTTGGATATTTTCCATAAATTATTATATGTGTTTATTACACAGTTTTGTTGAATACTTCTGATTGGTCAATCACGGCGTTCTACGGTCTGTTATTTCTTTATAGCAGACCTTTGTTATGTACAGTATAACAAACCGTTGTTATGGATGCAGTTCTGATGTCAGACTCTGGAGGACCATTTTTGTGTCAAATTATTGATTTCTTAAGTAAGTAGCTGTGTAATAAGCGTGATAATGTACAACTGGAGGGTCATTGCTGTGAAATTAACCCCTTCAGGGTGATGCAAAACCATGTCAGGGTTTATTTCACAACAATGACCGACTTGCTGTACATTATCCCGTACATTATGCTGTACAATAGTGCTATACAAAATGAAATATCTTTATTAGTAGTAGCACTGTTCTTGTTTTCGCTCTCCTTCCTTCTATTCTACACTTTTCTTTGGCTCCTAATTGTGTTCACTGACTCTCTGATTTCCAATTTAGTATTTTTTCCCAAAGATGTGTATATGATTGTTACTGTTCAAATCAAAAAGACGTGAATATGAAAAATTCTCAAACCACCAATCAATAGGAAATGACTACCGTACCCCCCTCATGAATATCCACGAGTCTTACAAAGGAGACTGATTATACTGCAGCTTTAAATGGGTGAAAACTACATTTTTGCCGATGAAAATAGTCAAAAGATCTGAGAATAAATCTATCAGTATTGGCCTTCAAGTCCAAAAGCCATGCACTAAAAACAAGGGCCAGAAACGAGGAGAGTTGGCAAGGAGAGAGGAGTCAAAGGAAGGAAATAAGGATGGAGTGAGTCATGCTTCTCTATTTAGAAAGAAATCAGAACAAAAATAGAGGAGGAGAGCAGCAGCAGCAGCAGCGACAGAGCTCCTAATGGACGTACGGTTCGCTCCTGCACTTCAGGACATCTCACTACAATTAATAATACAACGGCTCGCCATCCCCTCCTCTCCTCCTCCTCTCCTCCTTCTCTCCTCTTTCTCCTCTCCTTGTTTCCGTCCACCCGCCTCCTCTCCATCTGTTCCTTTCATCTTTTCCCCTCTCTGCCTCCTTTTTCATCCTCTCTTCCACCCTGATTTTCCCAGGTGGGATTCAAACTGGCAACTTTCTGATCACCGTCCTGCTTCGAGTGTAAATATAGCCCTTCCACTTTCTACATCTCCTCCTCCTTCTCTCTCTGTGTCTATTTTCTTCCTCCTCTCTTTTTCACAAATCATCTTCCTTTGTCCTCTTTTGTTCTCACATTTGCAGGAAACTTGTTCATTTCAGCCTCTTTTCCATTTACTTTTTCCTAGTTCTTCCACTGCTTACTCTCTCTCTCTCCTTCTCTCTCTCTCCATCTCTCTCTCTCTCCCTCTCTCTCTCTTTCTCTCTCTCTCTCTCTCAGAGCTCTTGGTTTATTCAGTGCACCAAACTCCTTTCACTTTTTTAAGAATTCATACAATATGCATTGAGAAACCTGCAAGAAAAGTAACTTTTTTCTGTATGTGTTGTTGGCTTTTTTTCTACATTTTATTATTCAGCCAGTTTCTTATCAAATTAGTCGTGATTGAAATCATGACTCAGTCATGAAATAGATAACCATCTGGTGATGTTAACTCTCCCCACTGAGGTGGATGCGTAAAAGTGGTGATTTAGCATATTCGTGATTGGAAATCTTGTCTCCATTTGCAAGGTATTCAACTGGTTGGTATTTGTTTAGGAGATATTTTATCTAAATTCATTTTCACAAACAGAGATAATATTTTTGTCTCAGAAAATACGCAGACAACTATTATATTTTGCACATTCTATATAAATACATTATATAAAGCACATATAAACCAAATACTTTCCAACTGATCCTTGACATGACACGGATGAACTGGGCTCCGTGAAAGAGATAAAACTGATTCAATGTGATTATTAGGAAACGTCTTTAATATTTGAATGTATCTTGAACATTTTTGTTGACTGTTTGATGTTAATGACCTAAAACTTCTGTGCCCTGAATCTGTCAAGTCCATAAAATATCTTAAAATGACAGTTTCACCTAAAGCGGCTTCACCTATCTCAAACCATATATGTACCGTATATCCTCCTCAAAACCTTTTTTTACCCACATCTTCCATACAGACTTCAGACTCTCTCACTCTGCTCAGTGCTGTGCTGACATATAGTCCCCAGCATCGCGTGCTAACTTGACTTCTCACTGTTGGTTCTTTAAATACCTGCAGATGACGAGAACTGCAACTGTCATTTAAAGATGTTTCGGTTAGTGTGATGAGACCGAAGACGGATGAAGACCTGCCTCTTATTCATTTGTTGTGACATAAACTCAAAAGTAACAGTTATAGTTATTTTATTGTTCCTAAAATACTGTAAGTGCAAAAAAGACGAATTTAACATAATCCTTTAACCTCTTTGTGAGGTAAATCAAGCGCTCACAGTCTGATGAAGTCTTCATTTATCCACCCTCATTCTTTGAAACACACAAACACAGCAGTCTTTCTTTATAATGGAGTTGTTTTGGGATGTTTTCCACTTCACCTCAACCCCCTCTGATCACTCCTCTTCTCCGCCTGTCCTCTGTCTTCACCTCCATTCACTCCTCTTTACCCCTCTCCTCCTCTGCCGTTCATTTCTTCTATTATTTTCTTCTCCAGAATAATTCCCTCCTCCTCTTCAGTCTGTCCAACTCACTGTTTGTCCTCCTCCTCCTCTCCTGCAGGTCTATGCTGCCTTTTTCTCCCCCACGTCATCCTCCATCCCCTCCTCCCTCACTCATCCAACTTCTACATCTTTCCCTTTCTTCTTCTACCCTTGTTCATCCTTCTGTCCTCCCTCCTCAGTGTGTCTCCACCCCTCAATCTGTCTGCCCTTGCTCTCCTCTTTTCGTCTTCTCATCTCTCCATCCCTTGTCCCTATATATATATATATATATCATGCTTCTTCTCTTCCTCATTACTTTATTGTTGTGCAACCTGATATCACACCAAAGCGTGTAATAGACTCGCCCTGTCTACGAGGATAACGTCTCAGTGTCGCCTTTTGCCTCGCCGAGGCGTAAAAATAACATCTGTGTATGAAGGTGCAGTACCAGCAGGGGGCAGCAAAACCACTTAGTTAGGTTTTAGGAAAAATATCATGGTTGACCTTACAATAAGTACGTAAACTAAGTACAATACGTACGGAAACAACGTTACATAAGTGCCGAAACCACATCACAAACGTAACTTACAAAACAAAACAGTGGTCTCGAACAACGGTGTGTTAGTTGGACCCATCCACCTCCCTTTCCACCTGCCAAAAGCAGTCTTTCTCACTTTTTATTCTACGTCACTAGCTCTGAGCATAGCATATGTACACGGATGCGATTACATTGCAGTCAGTACAGACTACATGGTGTAAAAATGACACGCCAAAAGCAAGAATGGCAATCTTATTGCACGCTTTTGCCTTGCGAATTATCGTGTCATTCACACGCCTTTTTTTTGTGTGAGGTCCCGGGCTGTGTTGTGTGCAGCTCTTGTTGTGTGGATGAGTTAAAGCTCCATCTCCGGCACGTTTCTTCTTTTTTTGTGTTTGCGTGAACATAAAACATGCCTGCCAGAATAAAAGGTTGTGCTATAAAGCAAGAATTTAAGCTTACCAAGACACTATTTCTCCCCTTTAATCTATCACCAGTGTGTATATTGTAATATATTACTCTTGCACTCTTTTCATCTGACTTATTTCCTTCAAATTGCAGCAAATACACAGATCAAACACTTCAATAGAGATCTGCGAGCTAAATGATTTTTGCAGACGTGCAGAACTGTTTGTGTAAAATGCCTACGCAGTTAGTTTGACTTATTTTAAATGCACCAGCAACAGTATGTAGATGTAAAGAAAATAAATTGGGATTAGAGATGAAAGAATAAGATTTAAAGCGCAGAACTAAAAGCAAAACAACATTAAAAGCAGCGACATTAAGAGAGTATTACCTTTGATTTCAAGGCATTCAGTGTCGCAGCATTATCTGAGACTTGCTATATTGTTTCATTTGTATGCTTCTGTCCAGTTTAGATAAACTCATGTAGAAAGACAACCATGGCAGGATGCGAGGATGAGAAGGAGGGCAGCGAGTTTGTTCTCTCTATATAACCACAGAGGGGTGTCTGGGGATGTTTGCAAGGAAACATACTGTTCCAAAATGTGTCCTGCTAAATTTTTCAGGAGTGCAGGTGAGCACATCCTCTATAAATAGTTCTAGACAGATAGTTATCTGTGGAAATAATCCTTCATCACCAGCAGTAATCTTGTTGTTGCTTCAACTAAAACATGTGTTGTGTTGCTGAGGTACAGCTCCATATTTAGAGGAGGTTTAAGCTGTTTGTCACTGTATCCGAGCAGCTTTTATCTTGACCTTAAAAAACTCTTGCAAGGGAGTCTCTGCATGTGAGTAAGTCAAGAAAAAAAAAAGAAAATCCTATGAGAGTAATTTGTTGTCTCATGTCTGCGTATTCCCCGTGCATGCGTGTGAGCTTTTCCAATGACCAGGTGCATTAATGTCCCCCCCTGCTGTCAGTGGTAGTGGTGCTATTTGAAAGTGAAATGGCCCTGACCACAAGTGGTACAACAAAATTACGTTCCCATACAACTAAACTGCATCCCCAATTACGTTTCGAAGCAAATGTATTTTCTTCTGGATTATGGTCGCAGTATTAAATACAGGTTAACGCTGTAAATTGAAAGAAAACTAAAATAAAAAATGCAACAACACTACTTGGTTAGGTTTATTGAAAGATATCATGGTTTGGCTTAAAGGGACTATGTTTCACACAGGACATGAACAGTGGTCTCCTGGGGGAAAGTCCTGTGTTTGTTTGACCCATCTACCATCCCTCCTACTCGCCAGTAGTGGACTTTCTTGCTTGTTATACTCATTATTATACAGCCTGTTCTCATTCCCAGGACGTGAAATACCGAGGCTTTGTCACGGCCATCGGCGTTCGGTACCGCCGCACAAGGCACCCTTTAGCGCCGGTATTAAACACACCAGGCTTTCCATTAACTATAATGTAAAACCGACGTTCTCAGAAAGTGGGCCAGCAGTGTGGTGACGTAGTTTAAAGAGCAAAAAGACACACACTGGGCGGGAGGTGAATGGGTGGAATGGGTCCAACAAACACAGGGCTTTCATCCAGGAAACCACTGTTCGTGTGCTGTGGGTCACGTTACAATCAGCTGTTCGTTCGTATACTGTGTTCCCTAAGTTCAGTTTCATTTTCACTGTACAAATGTAGTAGTTTTAAGCCCAACCATGTAGTTCTCTCCTGAATCTAACTATAGTGGTTTTGATGCTGAAAATAAAGTGACGCCAAGGGGTGTGACAGAGCGGCGGTATGGGACGAGTTGGGCTGAGAACATGTTGTATTATACCATGCAACTTTCATGGCTCGTTTTACTACTTGCTGCGGCAGTGCGTGGACCTACAGACGTATTTGTGATACGTCAAAGACAAACGTAATCACCGCAACAAAATGTGTTTCCTTTCAAACGTATTTGAGAATGCAGTTTAGTTGTATGGGAACGTTTTTGGAGACGTGGCTGCCCTCAGAGAGCCTCAACATCACTCACGGGGATGTACTGCTTCGCCGTCCACAACGGGGGGTTTGGAGCAAAAACACCTCTCTACAAGAGTAATGGAACCACTTATGTGAAAACACTTTTGACACAAAGGCATAATGTGTGGGGGAAGAGACAGAGAAGGAGACGGGTCAATATGTTCATCTTTGGTACAAAAACAGCAGATCTCGAGGGAGTCGGGGGAGATAGGTGTGTGCCGTCCGTGTGTCTGCCTGTGAGTTTCTGCGTGCAGTGCGGTACCTTTTAAGTTTAGTATTTTTCCTGTCCTACTTTCACTGCTCTCTCCACCATGTTGCCTTTAAATGGGTCAGTGAGGAGTGCTGTTCCCTTCCCTAGGCTATACAGCTGATTAACAGCACCCCTCGCACACAAAAAGAGACTCCCACAGCAGCACGATGTGTGAGTCTGAACAAAACCCAAAGGTAAAGGGACGATACAGCGGTAGAGCAGAGGGGAATTCCCTCACCGGGGCGAAGAGCAAAAGAACATGAAGCCGGAGCTGCTGGGAGCTGATGGGGGACTCTTTATTTATGCCTTTAGATCTGGAGGTGTAAAGGATGAATACAAGGGGGGTTATCTCTCCACTAGAGATTTAAAAAACACACAACTGAAACTGAGGGTAGTGTAGATCCAAAATGGAAGATTCAATTGAGATTAACTTTAAGTGTCGACCCGGAATGCTTAATTAGAAAAGAGAAAGGAAGAGTTTCATAGCATTTACTCCTGAAAATATTATCGGTTGTTACAAAATTACATTCCCATACAACAAAACTGCATTCTCAGTTACGTTTTGCTGGAAACGTATTTTTCTCACGGATTACAGTCTCAATTTTAAACAGTTTTAAACATGTGGTTAACGTTGCACATTTTAACAAAACAAAACACGCAACAAGCTGGTTAGGTTGATCATGTTTTGGCCTATAATATCTTTGTAATGTTGGAACATAATTCACACTGCATTTTTGGTAGATGTGCTGTAAAGGTGCTGATAATTAAGAAAAAAAATATTCTGTGCTTACAACTTAGAAAATATTTGGATTTCAAAAAATGCAAACTTGATGTTCAGTTTGATAAAGCTGTAGAAAGTTTGAAGAGTTAACTAATTTATTAATTGGATTGAATCTAACGGGTGTCTGGAAGGCAGCAAAATACATGAAAGGATGAAAAAACATGACGGCCTATAGCATTCTTTGGAAAATAAGACTTCTAAATCTAAATTTAAATCTGTATAAATCCAATCCTGTGCATCTGGTGCCATAATGACAGAGTAGAAGTAGACCCATCCTTCCCCAGGGTTATGCACCTGCATAACATTACCACTGACACAGAAATACGACTCCCAGAAAAACTAAATGGAGAAGTCTGCAATCTGCAACCTGTAGGCCTTGAGCCGTGATGATAGAGGGACGTAGATTTAATACAAAATGAAGCAGCAGATCTCTGCAGGGATCAGAGTTGTTTGAGAGACATACTGTATGCAGCTGCTGCGCCAAAATGAGGCTCGGCCCACATCGAAAACTACTGAAGAAGAGCCGTAATGGAGAACCAATTGCCAGTGATGGAAAACAAGATGAGCACTGTTTTACCAAGACGAAGCCGGAGGGCACGGATGAGACGAAGAAAAAAAAAATACTATTATTGGAACTGAGTCCGCCGCTGAGCCATAATGAAAGATTCTCTTTGAGCAACATGTAGAGTAGAGGCTTGATCTTCTTGAGTAATTACGGCTGACTGGAGTAATAGTGTCTTAAAGTGACACAAAGCTTGTTGTCTCAAGAGGTTGCCGCAGAGCCAGAGTGCAGGTTTCTGTTTGAGAAATATGTCGACTTTAAACTGGATCTTGAGCCGTAATGGCTGACTAGATGAGATGCAGTTTGATACTGCGTGTCTTCAACCTAGAAAACAGGTCATTACAACCACAAGCCTCTAGCACAGAAAAACAGGGAAGAAAAAATGTCTCCATCAATATTTTGCTTTTCCTGTGTAACATGCTGCTGCATTTAGCAGCTCATGTTGTGTCAAAGATTTTTGGCAGTGTTGTAGTTAGCACAGTAACTACAGTTAGAATATACTGCTCTAGTAAGTGCATTTCTACATGATAGAACTAGAAACACGTTTAGGATTGTAAATCGTTGATTGCGGCATTTAAATGTTAACAATTGACCCAATCTCTGCAACAAGACAAAGAAAAAGAATGAGAATGTTTCTTGTGGAGATGGAAGTTTACTTTGAAAAGACTGTACGCATGTAACAAATGGAAATTGACACGTGTTGTGTGTGGACATTTGTAGGAAAACACACGATAAATTAGGAATAACTTTGCGTAAGATATCATACAAACCGTTGTATGAGGATACGTCGGTCGGCAAAATCTGGAGCATCAGGCAGAAGTGGGATCCTCAATTTAACCTTCCCATTTTTAAAATTTCAAACTAAAATTGATGAGATAACAAACGTCTCTTTTTCAGAAATGAGTATTTTATTAGCCTTAGGCTCAACGTGTGTTTCATAATCAGAATGTCTTCGTGACAGGGTGCATTTGGGTGGCTGAGGTGAAAAGGGAACTGGTGGGTCGAGGCTATGCAATTGCGGAAGGTGGGAAGTGAACTTCCTGTGTGTTTAAAATGATGCAAAAGGAGAATGGTAAAAAGGATGAAATGTTTAGTTACCGCATTTTTTGTTTAGGTAAAAAACATCCTGTCTTTTCCTTTCGACACAAAGATTTCCCAGGTTCTCTGAACACAGCATGCATTTTATTGGAGCAACAACATACGAAGCTCTGACAGCAGGAAACTTGGCAGCAGCCGTAACTTAGAGACTTACCGTACTGCGTGGGTATAAAGAAGTGCAAAGCAATGTCTCTATTTTACGTCGTTCTGCCCCCGCGGCTCTTCCTGTTTTCTCCGGGGTTTCTGATGTTTTCATATCAAAGACAAACACGTTGATCTCCCTTTCTTTTACATGTTATCTTGCTCTTACACACCATTTAAAAAAATGCAAAATGAGTGACTCATGAGCTGAATTCTACGTGTGCGTTCGGTTGTGTGTAAAAGGGGGATGATACAATAACACCCATACAGAAATCCTTAACATCATAAAAGGATGTGCTCCTTAAAGGAAACCCATTACAAACACACACACACACATGCAGTCATGACTCACATCGATTGTTGAGTGAAAAGGGTGAATTACTCACACTCACTCGTCTCATCTGCCCTTTTTCTGTCTTTCTTTATCTTTTTGTTTTTCATGGTACCACCATCAGTCCAAGCACCATTTATACTCCCACACTGGTGGAGGTGGAGGTGTGTGTGTGTTTTGGGTTCGTGACAGACAGAGAGAACATTGATTCACGCCTTTTTTTCCATTCACCTGCTCCCTATCTGTCTCTCAGGAGGGAAGCAGAGCAGATGAATGATTCACACCTCCCTCTGCTTCCCACCAGGGTCCATTCACAATTTGGGATATTTCTTGTTTGTTTACGATTCATTTCATGTGTTAGAACGGAGTCGGAGACAGGGAGTAGAGTTTAAATGTTAAAAGTGTGTGTCTGAACTGCTGGAAGTAAAGCATCATGGGAAATTGCTGAGGATGTTGATTGATATGTCAACAAAAAGATCCATATTAACATGCAAGATGATGAGAAAGCAAGACTGAAAATGTAGCAATCTTACTTTTTTTCTCTTTCTTCTACTTTTTTTGTTGTTAGCTTTTATGATAAAAGCAAGAGGCAAGACAATGAATAAAAACATGGACACAAATTATAGCTAACACAAAATGTAAAGTTGTAAGATCATCAAATAACCCCTTCCACATCTGTATAAGTTATGAAGTTGGCAAGACCACTAAAGTACCAAGATAAGCCTCAGGTCAATTGAGTCGAAGGGTTAAATCAATGTCTGATAATGTAGCTCTACATGTAAACAAATGCAAAACCAGGTGAGCATCCTGCATACATAAGCATGAGAGGATCCATGTTTAAGATGCTCATGTCATTCCTCTTTCTGTCCGTTAAAGCTGAACACTTTACAGATCCTCTATGGCCTCTATGGCTTGAATATGCGACCACCCATTGATAACATAATAAATTCATGCACTTTTAAATAAGTTGACCTCGATTACTAAAGTTTTAGGTTTGAAATTAGATACTTCAGATTAACTTCCGTAATGAGTGAGGCCAATATCACAAGATCAGACTCTCAAAATGAGACCGGACTCAGGTCACCACTGTGCAAGATCCACAGTAATGAGGAAAGTTGGAAATCTTTCAATCCGACTTTCTTTCAGTCAAATTTGAGTCTTCTCCTCTTCTCATCAACCCTTTAATATCGTTTCATTTGTTTTTCCATATTCTCCATGCCTAATCGTACATTTCTCAAACAGCAGCAAACAACAGATGCCAAACAATCTTTACACAAATTTAGGGCACTTTCACAAGTCGTAGTCCGTTTAGCTAGTCAGATTCAGAGTGAAATTGATACCTTTGGTTTGTTTTCTATTTAGCCTGGTTCGGTTGCAGAGGCGTGTACAAAGGAGCAGATTTATCGTTTTCGTCTCGAGAGCTACCACTTGTATGCAGGGAATTGCGGACTTTGATATATTGCTGTCAACGTTTTTTTCACTTTGACTCAGCACTGATGAACGAATATTTTCTCCTCCAGTTTATCTGGAAGGACTTTAAAAAACGTCACTATTTTGTGGACTTTATTTAGAATATTCTGTATGTTGTCATCGGCCTAGATGTCAAGCAAACATCGGATCAGTTCACTCCAGGTCAGTCCTCTCACACTCATGTTAACCTGCCGCTTAGCTGTGTTTTGGTTCGCTTTGGTCCGAGACCACCTCTCGTAAGCTGTCTTGTACCGGTTGTTTTGGTCCGCACGATTACTGCGTTCACAACTGCCCAAATGAACCGCCCAGAGTTTGATTAAAAACGACTAAAAGTTGGCTTGTGAAAGCCTCCTAAGATTCACATAACGAGACAGTTCTAGTGAAGAACAGTTTCAAGTCTGTGACAAAGAAATAAGTTAAGCAAGTATTAAACGATCTTTAAACGCTATTAAAGCTTGTAACCACCAGCTATGGACCCACTTGTCATAGAATGGGTTGAGATCCAAAGGCTGGAGGTACTGAATGATTAAATGGATCCTCCTCAGGTTACTCTGAGGAAAATGGTACCTGTCATCGCAGAGATCATTCATGTTCCCATTCCGCAGTAGTTCTGCAATGGGGCTCATCATATTGTGGTACATCATACTGTAGCTACCCAGAGAATAAATGAATGTGTTTTGCTGGGTCACTAGCTGGTAGGGATTCAATATCTTGCTCAAAGACTTATAAAACACTATTATCTCCTTTTATTCAGTCTATTTAGTCAGTCAGCTGTCAGCTCAAGTGCAAATGTGAGTCCACATAATAATAAAAAGAAGAGTTCACAACCTTAATAACTCCAGTATTCAAACTCGCCCTGACAGCCTGGCGATGTCCACTGTGGTTGCCATGACGAATGTTGGTGGTCCGTCTGCCAATCAGCTGTCATATCCTGTATGTGTGGCTGCCTGTCGCTGACACTGACAGCTACCAAGATGTGACACACACACACACACACATAAAGATGTGCATGCAAATATAAACAAGCCATCACTCAAGCATATGTGTATGTAGATACGGATACATGTGTGGACACTTGACTTGTAAACTCTGTACACAAACACACACGTTTAGATCTAACATGCACAGACACACATTCATAGAGGCAATTAAGTGTTCACAGATAACAACTCACACACAGTAGATATAAACAGATAAGACCTTGGAGTATAACAAATCTTTTATCTTAGTTTGTGTGACATTATTTTTTGCTTTAATAGCTACATTTGAGAGAGAAAGAAAGAACACAAGATAGATATAGAGACTGACCAGAGAGTAATGCCCGGTACACACTACACGAGAATCAAGCCGATTTTCGGCCCGATTCCCCCCCCCCGACAATCATCAGCAAAGCCCCGACTTTTTGATGGTTCTAAAAATGATCTTTCCAGATATTATTCCTGTGGTGTGAGGTCTGTTAAAAGTATTTTTTCCCCTGATCGGCTTGGAAGTCCATCCTGGCCGCACCGATCTCAAATCGTAAATGTTAAACATGTTCAATATTTACAATTGGATATCCTGTTGTGTGTGGGATACCCCGAGGACAGACGATAATGCCTGTTATGCCGTCACCCCATGTAAAGCCAGATGAGGTGGTTGGGCACTGGAAAACTTTAAAAAGTGATGTGGGAAAAAAAACAGGTTGATAAGCTAGAGTAGTGCAATAGGCAAAAATGAAACCTGGGAAATTCACGTGGGAAAGAACGATAGCCAATTGAAAACTATGCTGACGGAGCGAAAGGACAACCACTACCGTCATGGCGGTCGCGGCTAATGCATGAGCTAATGCAAAACGTGAAGCATAAAGTAGTAGTAAGATGGACCTCAGAAATGGAGGACCAACTTGTTAATTTGTGGCAACAACGCAAGTATTTAACGTGTCTCCATGCCTTCATCCATCCATCCTTTGTGAATTTTCAGTACAAAGTAGTGCAAAGACATCACTAATTCTTCCTGTCATGTTTATTTTACACTATAGTCACGTTTAATCGCGAGAGATTTTTTTTAGTTCGGACTCGTTCATGAATGGAATTGGGTAGTGTGTGGTGTGCTGTTTTGGCCAAATCTTTGCTCACCACAAACTAAATCTGGTACGATTTGAAAAATGTTTTAGTGTCGGTCAGCCTTAAGAGGAAGTATTAAAAAGAAAGGAGAGAGAGAAAAGAGGGGACGCACCAAACAGCCGTGAAGGGAGACGAGAAGGGAGAGATTGAAAGTGAAGGATTGAGAGAAGAGAGAAATCAAGGGAATGACTTAGATGATGACTCAGCCGTGAAACAGCGAGCGAATCTGACAGAGCGAGCAGGAGAATTAACCAGAGAGAGAGACGTGGTCAGAGGTCGCGATACAGAGCGAGAGCGGGACGGCTCTCATGGGAAGGAGAAAGAGAGAGAAAGAAATGAGAGGGTCTACCCAGCCAGATCCACTCACTGTGTTTTCCTCCAGCTTCCCTGTGCTGCTTACTGAATGGATGATTCCCAGGCGGGCTGCGCCACTCTGTTGGTGTTTGTGGGGGTGTCTTTTCTCTGCTGGCTGTCCTGCCCTGGAGACTGAAGCCTGATGTGTTTGTGCTCCATTACCTCCTCCGTTCCTCCCTCCTTCCTTCCTCCCAGCTGTTCTCCTCTACCCACTCAGTCTTTCTCTCCTTCTGTCCCCTCTTCTCCCCTCTGACTCTATCTTCTCTTGCTTTATTGGCATTAGGATTATGCAGGCTGATATGGATACTTCTGGACTCAAAATGAAGATTATTTCAAGTAACATCAAGCGCGTAATTTCTGAAATGACACCAGAGATTAGTGAAACAGTAAATATAAAAGCTTTCATGAAATGGTTAAAGCCTTGATTAAATTACATGCCTATTAGTGAGATGAGCAAACTATGTACTGTACACTATCAAACAAAAGCCGGTAAGAGCATGAGCAAGAGCAAACATCACTAATTCGGTCACTAAATAATTCCAATCACGTCTGCTTTGCTGTTTATTTTTCAATGTTAAGCTACTCTCAATGAAAGCCAACGCTTCCTACAGATATTTCACATTAAAAGCCGAGCAGGAAGGAGAGGAATGATGACCTAGAAGGATTTAAATCTGGATAATCGGTGCTGGAAGTGTTAAGTTCCGTGTAGATTAATAGCGATTAAAAAAACAAGTAGAAGTGACGAGGTTAAATAACGAATGAAGACTACTGAATTGGAAAGTACATTATACTAAATGTATCAAGACAATAGGTAAACATGGAAGGATTGTTGAGACCACAGTGTTAAAATTGAGAACAAGTTATTTCTATTATTTATAGTCCAAGCAGAAAGGCAGAAAGAAGCAAATGGAGAGTGATTTCAGACTACCTAAACAGCTGCAGTATCCAGCATATCCTCATACAACGGTTCGTATGATATCTTACGGAAAGTTATCCTCATTTTTCATACTCTTTCCTACGAATGTCCAGCAACGTGTATCAATTTCCGCTCTTTACATGCATACAATCTTTTCGGAATAAACGTCACAGGAAACAAGTTGGTTAGGAAAAGATCATGGTTTGGGTTGAAATAACTACGCTTGAAATACGTGTTTAGGTTTAAGTCAACATTTAGGTTAAAATAACTCTGGAAGTGGCGTAACTTGGAAGTTAAGTAACAAATACATTAACGTTGACTTCTGGTTTCACACAGGATACAATCAGCGGTCTCCTGGGTGAAAGTCCAGTGTTTTTTTATCCACCCCACCTTCCTCTCTACACAGCGTTTGTCGCTCTTTATACTTCCTGGTTAACGATTACGTGGATTACATGCAAATTGATTTTGTGGGCTATATATGAATTACTTTTCGTAGGTATAGCTATGAACGGTGATTGAGAATAGCCTGCAGTATCACAGTCCTGCTTTGATCTCACTCACATACGCACATGCTCAGATAAACGATGTCCTTGTGTAATTCAGGCGTGGGTGTGGAATTAGTTCTGTCACTAGCATGTTGTTCATCTGCTCAGCTCAGTGGGAGCCATGATGACTAATGGCACTGTTGAAAGACCTTTGCGTGTGTGTTTGTGTACGTGTCCCTATGTATGCATGCAATGTCTCATGATGGTTTGGAGCCACCAATCAGCACACAGACACACACACACACACACACACACACACACACACACTGTTATTGCATTCACGGTGACAAATTTGAGCAATAATGGTCCTAGCAAACACCGTGAGAGAGTGAGCTAGAAACACATAGAGAGGGAAAGTGATGAATGGCTGAAGGAGGGTGAGGTGGGAACAAGCAAAAAGGTTATGGTTGGACTGTACCATGATGCAGAGTGAGTAGGGGTGAGAAGGGGTAGAGAAAGGAAAGAGTAGAGAGTCAGGGACTGAGAATACACAAAAGACAGAATTGACTCTATTTTGTTAACAGTTCATTTGTACTATGTTTGTGTGTATGTAAATGTGTTGCATCAAATGAGCAATTGTATCAATATATTTGTCAGTTTGTGTGCAATTGTTGGACAAATCAGTGCGTTAGGGGCCGTTCAAATGCCGCGTTTTTTGCGCCCTCAAATCCATTGTTGCGACAGATAAAATACAAATACTTGCACGCACCACATGTCATGTGACAAGGAATAACCAATCACAACTGGCAGATCTCTTTTCTTTCTTCCGTAAATATCAGTCTAAATAAATATTTGGAGGAGACGTTAATCATTTTAGTGCAGGGCTACCCAGAGATTTACCATCCGTCCCACTTATTAAAGATTATTTGACTTACTTCAACCTTCCCGTTCAAGAACGTCACAAAATCAAAATCTGAATTACTGCAATTTCATCATCATCGTCAACACAGCACGCAGCTTTTGGTCGCTTAGTAACGGCAGGCACAACAGGAGTGCAACCTCCCAAGCGCATTGGATAGAAGGATGAAAGCAGCACGGCTGTCGTTTTCAACACGTTTTTAGACGCTACATATGAATGGCCCCTTATAGAAGTCCAGGGCTCAAGATGACATGATTAAATCAATTTCAAAATTAATGATTTATGAGATTTCTGACAAATACATGAATTGGATGGACACTTTCATTTTTACGTTGGCAGACAATGTGCAACCTAAAAAAATCACATCGCAAACAGGACTTTTACATTTGAATTGGAATAAAGTACTGATTTTTTTTAGCTTTTTTCTAATGAAAGTGAAATGGAAATTTGCATGATTGCAGGAAGGAATCTCAACCAACCATCAAAACCAGCAAGCGAGATGTAGCGTCCTATTGGCTAAAATGCATCACAGACATGAAAACCCCCAGAAATAGAGCAGTCGAATGGTTTCCTCCGATTGGTGCTTTTCAGCTCTGGACTTCTATAGTGTGTGTGTGTGTGTAGAACTAGAAAAATCCAGCTGCAACCAGCAGCTCAGTGGTTTGTATTCTACTGCTGCTCTCTCCCTCTCTACAGTATATCTCTCTCTCTCTCTGCCTCCTCTTATTATTCTCTCTTCCTTTGCTCTCTCTCTCCATCACTTCCCTTCCTCTTCCTCCCTCTGTATCATCTTTCCTTGTGATTTTGAAATGCTAATACACTCCTATTTCCCCCCCTCTGATGGACTAACTAGCTCCACATTACTCTGTGTAGTAATCCCCATTATCCAGACTACAGTAAATCAGAAACACAGCAGCTGTCTGTCCCCCTGCTGGTGGATTGTGGTTATTTCACTCTCCTCTGTCCGTGGTGCTGATTAACTGCTGCCTGAATGAACATCTTAATGGATACATTTTAATAAGATGCCTTGACTTTAATTGGTATAAAGAGCTATTTTACATCAACATTACATTTCTAAATGTATTATTTTATAATTGCCAGCAAATACCTTCACACAGTACCTTCTCTACACGAGCAATGAGGAAAGATGGAGGGTGGCTGTGTCAGAGGTGTTCTGTGGAGGGAGAGTCAGGTGTAAGCACATATTTGAAAACATAACAAAAGAAGCCATAGTCGTTGTCCTCAAACATTAAATTATTGACAATGACTTTGGTCAAGGTTGAGTCTTTTTAACTTGTTTACAACAGAGATGACTTGAGTCAAACTTCCCTTAGAACAATGAGGACTCGAGCCTTGATTAGGACCTGCTTTTTCAAACGTTGTTGTTGCAGTTGTAGTTTAGGACTCAATACAACTAGAGCTGTAACGATTGATGGATTAGATGTCAACTATTAAATTAATCACCAACTATTCTGATTACAACTGTCAATTGATTAAAATATTTAATCGCAATTACAAATTGCAAAAACACAAATATTGTCTAGAAAACCCTCACAGGTACTGCATTTAGCATAAAAAATATGCTCAAATCATAACATGGCAAACTGCAGCCCAATAGGCAGCAACAGCTGTCAGTGTGTCAGTGTGCTGACTTGACTATGACTTGCCCCAAACTGTGATTATGTGATTATCATAAAGTGGGCATGCCTGTAAAGGGGAGACTCGTGGGTACCCATAGAACCCATTTACATTCACATATCTTGAGGTCAGAGGTCAAGGGACCCCTTTGAAAATGGCCATGACAGTTTGGAGCGTTATTTAATCTCCTTTGCGACGAGCTAGTATGACATGGATGGTACCAATGGATTCCTTACGTTTTTTAGTTTCATATAATACCAGGATCTAGCTTTAAAACCCGTCCGCTACAACCTAAAATTCACAAGTTGTGTTAATGCGTAAAGAAATGAGTGGTGTTAAAACGATTGTGCGGTATTATTGCGTTAACTTTGACAGCCCTTATTCTGATAATTATCAAAATTCTCTGATTCCAGCTTCTTAAATGTGAATATTTTCTGGTTACTTTACTCCTCTATGACAGTAAACTGGATATCTTTGAGTTGTGGACAAAACAAGATATTTGAGGAAGTCATCTTGGGTTTAGGGAAACTCTGAGCAACATTTTCTGACATTTTATAGACCAAACAACTAACTAACCCCAGTAAAAAAAGAAATAAAAGTGACAGGCACTTTTTACTATTTACAGTTACATTAACTTTTATTACACATCTTGACTTGCAAATTGCTTTAAAGGACCTTGTAGTTAACTAGGATTTGCCCTCAAGGATTTGAATTGAGATTTGCACTGACGGACTGTAGTGAAATGTAATTATTAAATATCTCTGACTGCAAGTGAAGAGGACAGTCTGCAGGATTTTTTTTTTATTATTATTCTAGTCTGCACTGACAGACTTGAAACTTGACTTTGAGAATTTCTGTCGCTTCCAACTGCTGGCCAACTGCTAAATAAATATGGGACGCAACACAGCCAAGCAGTCTGTTGACTCACAGTCTGCTTGTTGGTTCCAAACTCAGTGAAATAAAAGAGATGACAGAGATGGGGAAATAAGAGGGATGAGATCAAGACAGCAGAAAACAGAGAAAGAGATAAAAGAAAAAGATGATGGGAGTGAAAACTGTATCTCAGCGGGGAGCTCCTGTGCAGCTGTCAAACTCCCGCCGAAGACTCATATTTATAATGAATCACTATATTTAGTGACACATCTCTTCAGCAGACTGTCAGCTCCACTTCTCTCCTCGTCCACGGCTCAAATTACCACCTTCACAAATAGATACTGCACTTTCCTCCACTTTATTATGCTAATAGTGTCGGTAGCCAGGGGATGTCGTAGTATAATGGATGTTGAATAACTAGACCTTTTTAAATGTTGAAGGCCGGAAGGGAAGAAAAAAACACGTAAAAT
>CAKALG010011256.1:0-10607 GCA_916700815.1 Helicolenus hilgendorfi
CTGTTTTCTATAAATCTAAATGCTGAATATTGGGCCCACTCAGGTAAATTTTATGAGGTGTCATAATCAGTTTAGGAGGTGAGCAACAAACAATGGCAAAACTGCTGACAGAGCTAAGAGTGTTTACCTGAGGGGGAAAAATCTGCGATATCCTTTACAGCGATTCAGACATGGATTAGATCTAAACATTAGCCCTTTTTGCTCTTACTTTCTAAATGCCCCTTTTTTTAAATCTATGTTCAACCCGGAGAGGTCTGTTCCATTTTGGGACACTTTTAAGTACCATTTTGTCCTACAGTATAATCATACCAGAGGGAGGACTTTGAGCAGCCCAAGTTCTCGTCTAGTTGTCCCCCAAATGTCCCTCCAGTTTGCCCAAATACACTTTTGGTGGCACTCTGGTCGGCCCTGGTGCCCCCTAAATGATACTCTGAGTGTATTTTATAAATAGCTGCAGTTAAAACCAAGAGGGTTCATAAGCTCAGCATATGGAAGTAGGGTTGATGTAACCGTGTAGAGTTGCTCCAGCAGTTTGATTCAAACCATCTGGTGTTTACTTGACTTGGATGTGGAGAAGAATAACAGATTTGTGTAGGCCTTAATGGCCACACCATCAGGATGATCACAAAGACAACACGAATGTTTATATTTATGAAATTAACAGCTGCACTTTCACAGGATGTTTGTCCCCTTTTTTGTCCAGCGTTTTTCACAGTTGGCGTGCTAAAGTTGAGTTTTTATTGAGGAGACGTCACTGTTATTAGGGACATTTTCCTCTGGGTTAATATTCATTTTTATTTTGTGATACAACAAGCCACCTTTTCCCTACAATATGTTCACTCTGCTCTCTGAAACATTCCTGTACTAAATGCAAACATAGGCCTGCTATTGATAACTTGACAGCTACGGTCCTTCTTAGCTTTTAGCGAGTGGGAGGTTGTTCCTCCGTGGACACAAATACAGTAGTGTGATGTGTTCCACAAACTTAAGGTGTCCTTTCCAAAACATGTCTGAGACTGACTGCGTCGTCTGAGTCCAATTTCACAGTGTAGGGAAGTACACACACGTTCACACTAAGCTTTAGTCAGCAGGGGCTGTTAAAGGCATAGACACTATGTCTGAACTGAGGCCATGTGGTGCCACATTTTGGGGAAGATATTCTGTATCTTAAAGCTGGTAGATATCAGGAACAAACAGAGAGAATGAGGGACATAATATACAAAGATACCCAGAAAGAATTAAACCAAATAGTCCAACATTTTGGGAAATCCATTGCTTATATACTGGGAGTTTGATGACAATATGCAATGCCATAGGGTTTGTGTTAAGCTAGGCTAGACACATTCTGTACCAATCTCTACTTAACACAAAGAGATAAGTCCCTGACACACCAAGCCGACGATTGGCCAGTTTGGGGCCGTCAATGAGCGTCTGACGGCCTAGTTTTTGCAGTGTGTCCCCACATCGTCGGCTCTAGTCTGCCCGTGTCAGAGGTTTTTCGGCCGATTCCACATGTTGAATGTGTTGATGACTCTCATTTTTCATCTTCATCTCATCTGATCATTCCAATACACGGATATTTTCACAACGATATGGCCATCTGGAATGAAGCTAAGTGGTGAGTGAGAGCGGTGTGAAAATGGTCATCAAACGCTGCTTTGTTTCGTGTATGTGTCATAACAACGGCCAAGACAAAGGCGAAGTGAGGCAACGCAACAGTTGGCTTTCACCGCCGCTAGTTCTTTGATGTCGGCTTGGCGTGTCTGGGCCTATAAAGCTGATATATAGTAGATCTCATTTAATTCCTGATGAGAGAGTAAACATTTGTATTTCCCATTATTCTGGAGTATTCTGTTGATCATTTATTTCATGTTCAGCCTCTAGAAGGGACAAAATCTCCCCATAAACTCACAAAAATCACAAATGAAACATCCATAACGCATCCTTCAAAGTTATCGTAACTGATTGAGATAATAGCCAAAACTACGAAAACAAGGCCCAAGTTGAATTAACTGGAATTATCCTGTAAGGAAGATTGACCCACTGCAACCATTCAGTGGAAAAGGCCTAACATTTGGACCTTTAAAGAACAACTTAACAGAAATAACGAATGGACCATTAATCAAATGAAGCACAGAATATAAAATATTATTTACAAATGTATTTTGTAGCCTTGGTCCCCCATCACATTAGGGACACGCAGACTGGCAGGTATCTGATGTTAATGTGCTTATGCATCAGTCCTTAATACAAACCAACCCTCTCTCTCTCTCTCAGACCCATTGAACTGTTTCTCTTCCTCTCTCGCCCCTCACTGAAGCAGAGACTCTCCATACCAATGTGCTCATGGATCAGATCATGTGAAAGGCTCAAATCAACCAGCAGCAGCAGTTCTGCGGATCAGCAAGACTCTTTGCTTCAACATACAGAACACGTTGGTCATCATAAAGTCTTAACCTCAGACACAGCATGCACACGTTCCCACCGAACAAACATACGACTCTGAATGTGTCTGCTAATCAGTTCACTACCAGAGGTCTGTTACTTGTTGTGATTTTGCAGAGTAGACAGAAACTAAATGTGAACTTTGTGAAACTTTATATCTAAACCAGTCAACATGAGCCACATCAAAGGATTGAGCAGTGGATGGATGAAGGAAGAAACTGCATTATAGACGAACACGTGGTCAAACATTTTCTAGAAATTCAGAGAAAGTGTAATTACGGTTTATTGACTTTCTGATCCATCTGTTTTGAAAACATGCAAATCTTAAACCATAACACAGGGATGTAATCTTTGACAAACTCGACTGAAACATTTAACAATACCACTTTCTAATATGGGACCCTTTAAAAGCTATTAAGTCTTTTTAGCTCTTTAAGACATCAGGAGAACATAACCAGCCACCGCTGCAGAGCAAAATCCATTCATAAACATTTATATCTGCAGACTTGAGGATTTATTAATGCATTATGAGCATAGAAAACACCATCAGAAAGGATTTTACAACCCAAATGTTGCTCTATACTGTATAACTGATCTATAAAGCATTAATATATAGTTCACTATCCATTAATATATATATAGCTACAACTTATTTACCCTTAATGAGTGTGCCTTATTAGAAAGTTGGACCAATTTAACACATTTCAGTACACCACACCAGATATTTGGCAGCAGGGATTCCCATGAAAACACTTCAGACTATTTATCCAAGTCAATATTTGGCTTCGGGAACACATTTTGTTTCCTGTTGCAGCATTCCTCACATTTTTTCCATCTCCAATATTCAGCATCCTAAAAGTGAAAGTGTTTCTTTTACTAGTACAGATGTTATGAGTGGGACTTGATTTAGTATGAATAAAATAGAATAGAATAGAAAGCTTAATTGTCATTGTATCAAATACAACGAGATTCACATTTGCCACTTCTGGTCAGTGCTTTAAAACAAATACTTGACAAGACTAAACGAGGCAGATAAAACATATAACAGGTAAAACACACACAGTTATAAAGCAAATAAAACAGGTAGAGTAGATGTTATAAATAAATATAAACAGAAGTGTTACACTAGAAGTATCAAATATAATAGATGTAATGTAAACAGAGGTATTTGCACTTGTAAAATAGGTAGGGTATAGATGTAATAAATATAATGTAATCAAAGGTAGTTGCACTTAAGGTGTATATTTCATCAAGGATCAAGGATATATTGCCACTTTATAAGCACAATGCTGCCTCACAGAGTATTAAATATAGATTTTTTTTTTAGTTTCACTGTTGAAACACAGCAAAGTTTTGCAGCAAAATCACTTTTCCACCCTGCATTTCCAAACTGAAACTACAACCAAACCTGCATCACCTTATGTTTCCAGTATGAGGAGGTTATAACGGAAGTTCACAAACTGAACCCCCCAAAAGACAAAAGTTGAATAAATATCCCAACTACTTGTGCTAATTCGTCTCCTCCATCCAAGTCAATATTTGGCTTTGGGAACACATTTTGTTTCCTGTTGCAGCATTCCCCACATTTTTTCCATCTCCAATAATCAGCATCCTAAAAGTGAAAGTGTTTCTTTCTACTAGTATAGATATTATGAGTGAGACTTGATTTAGTATGAAGCCAATTAAAAGCACAATACTGCCTCACAGAGCTTGTTTTTTAGTTTTACTGTTGAAACACCGCAAAATCACTTTGCAAAGAAGGCAAGTTTTGCAGCAAAATCAAGTTTCCACCCTGCATTTCAAAACTGAAACTACAACCAAGTCTGCCTTACCTTATGTTTCCAGTATGAGGAGGTTATAACGGTTCCAGTGGAGAGAGGAGGCAGCTGGGTCTTGGTTGATCCCAGAAGTTCACAAACTGAACCCCCCAAAAGACTAAAGATGAATAAAAATATCCCAACAACTTGTGCTAATTCATCTCCTCAGTGGTCCAGCTAGCAGCCTCCAATTCCTCCTCACAGACTTACTGTCTGTAAACTGCCAGCTGTGCAGCCCTTACTGAAGAAGAGGAGGAGGAGGAGGTGGAGGAAGAGGAGGAGGAAGAGGAAGAAGTGGGCTGGATTCATTCCCTGGAAAGACACTAACCCTTTCATGGATGGTTCTGTAACCGGCTCTTGCATAAAGCCCAAAAAACTGAAAGTGAACTTCACTTATATCACAGGCAGGATGGGTGCCTGGTGGAGAAGAAAACCGGGAAATAACTGTATATAAGCTTCTTGGAAAAAAAAGATATGTTGACTGTAAAATGCGTTAAGTATCCGTACACTGACCTGCAGTTAATGTAGGCTGCTTAAAAGGACATTAATGTGATTTTACAGTAAATTTTCTACATCAGAATGTCCTGATGATACTCTGAGGTTGTCTACTGTCAATCTGAAGTGAATTTAGTGTGTGATAGTGGACAGTTTCCTTTCAATTCTAATCTGAATTTAGAGGGAAGATAGCCCATATTTAAGATTTCTTAAAGGCTTTAATTTTGAAATTCTCCATCAGAATGTCCTGGTACTGTCTGAGTGATACTCTAAGGTGGTCTACTATTATTCTGAAGTGAAATTAATCTGTGATAGTAAACCGTTTCCTGTAATCAATTCTATCTATCTACTGTAATTTAGAAGTCAGATCAGTCTTTGGAAATGTATTATTTAGTATTGAGTTTGACTAAGTATTTACACAATTGGAATAACATTATTCTCTGAACTACATTTTGGAGGCGGTTGTTTTTCCTTTTAAATAATCATTCATTTCATATGTATTCATTTTTTGTTTCAATTATCTATTTTTTTTTAACTTATTTATTAATTTGTTTAATTATTTATTCATTGACACACACTGACTGACCTCTTGAATGAATCTGAATGGCCTATCACGTTCATCATAACGGTGCTTTTATTTTGAATTTCTACACGCTCTTACCGTAATGCCTATGATAGACACATACCGCAAAACAACGTGGCTTGACGTAGTTACACACTTCTCGCTAGCCGCGGTGGGTGAATTAACGCTAGCAAGCTAGCTAGTAGCTAGTTAGTTAGCTTGCTCATTAGCAAACACCGTTTTACGTTAAATAAGCGAACTGAACTTTTTCCACATAGTTTACGCGATACGTGTTTGTATATTTAATCCTGGAACATAAAAAAGAGGGATAACAAAAAGAACAATTAAAATCTTCGACCCCCGAGGGTTTCACAGAGGTTAACCGATAAACCGACACCGATCTGGTCTAACGTCTAACGGTCAAACCACTACGACACTTGTTGTGGGTTTTTCGGCAGATCACTAAGGGGTTTCCAGGCGAACTTCGCCCTCATTTGCATAGACATTCCCGCTAGTGATGGGGATTCCGGCTCTTTTTAGTGAGCCGGATCATTTGGCTCAGCTCACCAAGAAGAGCCGGCTCTTTCGGCTTCCAAACGGCTCTTCGTTTTACCACTTCTGCCTTTTATGATTCAGCCAAATTTAGCGCTGTTTTGATTTTTTGATTAGTATGTGTGCGCATATATATCTTATTCAATATAATTATACTAAACCTTATGATTTCCTGAATACCATAATTTCATAAGCTGCTTCGTTTCCGACTGTCACTCATCTTGTCTGCTATTTGCGCACCGCACTCCTCTCTCTTTCTCTCCTCCTCTCCCTCCTGCTCTGTATGTGTAGACCGTCAGCCCGCCTTGCAACCCCGCCCCTCCCGGTGATTGGTCGCACACACATCAATGACACAACATTCAGTCAGTCAGTGCATGGAGTGCCCGTGGCGCGGAGAAGATCATCCTGTCATTCTGCCTTGAATTAATTAAAGAAAAAAAAGAAAAGAAAAAAAAAGAGCCAGCTCTCATCGTTCACTTACAAGAACTCTTTGAACCGACTCGTTCGCGACGACACATCACTAATTCCCGCGTCGCCTGGCAAACAGAAGGGATTGATTCGCCTCCCATAGTAAATGATTCCCATAGTGATTCCCATCACTGTGATTCCCATAGTAAATGAATGGGGGCGAACTACGCATCGCCTTCCTCGAAGAACATAAATTGCCAAGATTTGAAAGTCAGTTGTTCGTGGTTTCATTGCAACATCAGCGCCCAGCAGCAGAGCTACGCTTCTTTCATTTTGGACTGAAAGCGACTACCAGACGCCAGTAAAACGTCCATTTAAAAAGGGCCGTACAAATGTTAAAACAAATTATTTGTCTTCTATTGTCATATTCTACCGAAATGGCCTATGTTAAACAATAAAATATTATAATTATAATAATTATTTTCAGTCCAAAATGGCGGAAGCGTCTGTCGTCAAAAAAGACACCTGAGTTTCATCTCTTTGCTTCTATACTCTTTGCATTCAGTTTGTCTTCACCCTTGAATGAGATGCTACGTCTGTTTGGTAAAAACACTAACTAAACAGTACTCATGTGTAATTCTGAGGTACTTGTAGCCTACTTTACTTGAGTATTTCCATTTTCTACTTTATACTTCTACTCCCATTACATGGAGGCAAATATTGTAGCCTACTTACTTACTCCACTACATTTATTTGATACCTTTAGCTAGTTACTCTGTAGGTTCAGATTAATAATATAAAATGTAATTAAATGATGATGTATTATTACAGAAAAAGATAAGACTACTACCTTGCACTATAATAAAAATACCATTTACCAGCTGCAACATTAAAGTAATGTACATATTAATGCTTCAATAATTATAATTCAATACAATTTATTATTAATTAATTGCCCATTCTGCATCGGTTCATGGGTACTTTTATTCAATGTACTTTATACGTGTATTTTGATGCCAATACTTTCGTACTTTTAAATTTTGAATGCAGGACTTTTACTTGTAACAAAGTACTTGTCTTCCACACTGTGGTATTGCTTCTTTTACTTAAGTAAAATATATGAATACTTCTTCCACCACTGGGTAAACATAAAGTAAAGGTACATCAAACAGCCGTTTATCTTAGAATGTAAACAGAGAAACACAGCCAGCCTGGCTCCGTCCAAAGGTAACGAAGAAAGCGAATAAATAAAAACGCCACAAGTTGTCATAAAGATATGAAAAGTTTGTACTTTATAGGAACAAAGCAATAAGAAATTTGTAATGACTATTACAAAAACAGTACGAAGGTTTCTTTGCAGTGTAACGTTACAAGCAAACAACAGAAGGACGCCTATTGTATAGAATTACAGACCAGCTAGTCTCATTTTAAATCACACTGCTGAACACATTATTGTATTCTATACAAAAACATGACAGGCACTTCATTTAAAATCAACTTACTGTATACAATTTTCAGATACATTTATATCTAGTAACTGAAGAACTGTGTCCACTGAGTTTACAACTATGTTGGGAGACAAATCTCTTCATCAGGTAGTTAAGGATTCATTATGGTCCCTGTAATCCATCGATGGACCGGTGACTGAACAAACAGATGACATTAAAATGGGACGGGTAAGCAATAAATGGAATAATGGGACAACTAACTGATAACACAAACATCAGAGACACAAAGTTGAACATTTGTCAAGTTCTACCTCACTAAAAAGACAAAAAGATGTACATTAAATTCAAAACAATATTTAAGTACATAGATGCTGAACAAGACAAATATGGTTTGGGGGTCACAGGACCTAAAACCTCCATTGGAGGGATGCATCAAGTTTCTGCATTAAAATAACATTTTTTATTAAATCTGGGGAAAATTCAGGGATATAATGCCCTAATTTTACCTCAATTTTCACATTTATCACTTTTCAATTGCTCTGATTTCCCTCTACAAGGAGAGGGATGCAGTGGCTCAAGGGCACTTCAGCAGGGCAGGGGTCAGAAAGGGACTTAAATTGATCAAATCATACATGTCAGTCCGCTCTCACTAACCCCAAAACTGATTGTCTTTATTTTCTGATACAAGCACTGTTGCAAAAAGACAGCCTGGAGTAAACACTTGGGTTCGTAAACTCTACAAGTAACAGTTAATGTCTCTATTAAAGAATAATTCTGATGAAATGGTGACCTCTTGTGCTGAAATGAAAGTTTAAATGTGAGTCAATGAAACCGTTTCATTCACACCCTCATTTAAAGTCCAAATGGTGACGATGAGTAAATGCTATAGGATGATAAAAGACTAATAATAAGTGGTTGTAAAGGATTCTCAGTGCTTAATTGTTTCAGCTTACTAAGAGTACCAGAAGGATGGGAGTACTATCACAATGACAATATCTTGCCTGACATTCATGTTACAGCATATGAAAATAATCAGCTGAGTTAGTGAAGACTTTAAATTTTAGTTTTTGTTTAGAGTTCAATCATCTAAAGTCTCAAGATATCACCCATGACTTTTAGAAGATTAACCAGTGTGGTTTTATTTCCAGTATGTTGTTATTTAGAACTAGGTATGTAGAGCTGAAAGGATTAGTCGACAGAAAATTAATCTGCAACATGGTAATCGCAAAAATGTCCTGGTTCCAGCTTCTCAAATATGAAGATTTCATACATTTATTTGTCTCATATGATAGTAACTTTAATATCTTTGGTTTTAGAATTATTATTTGGACAAAACAATCATTTTAAATAAATCTATCTTTGGCAACACTGGCTGGGTTTTTAGGTTGGATCATTTAAAAAAAAAAAAAAAAGCCAGTGTACTCTTGATAGTTTCTCAATATTGCCCACCCTGCCTTTAACAATGTCTTCAGGAAATAAAGCATGACGCTTAAAATCTATCCTGTGATTGTCTTAAAATTCTACCACCCATCATATAAACTCGTACACTATAGTCCAACCATCCACCTGGTACCAAAGTAGGGTAAAACAAACCTTAAAAAGTGCAAGACTATGGGATGTTGAGTACTTTTTCACCCAAGTATTTCAGGCAACCGTGGTGAATTTCCATGAGATGTTTCAGATCAAATCTGGCTCGTTTCTGCAAAGTCCTGCAATGACTTTGCTGCATACAACTTGGGTCAGGGCAGGACACAGACTTCTATCCGCTGACCACGACAGCAGATGTGAATCACAATTTAGAGGCTACTTTCACCAGCTTGACTTCTGAAAACATAATAGGACCTCCAAATGTTTGACAGTTTGCCTGCCACAACCAAAATTTACCAGTAACTGGCTTGTGGCCGGCACAACATCCCACTGTGGAATTTATTCTGGACAGTGTAAAGTGCTAATGGTGTTTGCAGCAGAGTGACAAGTACTTCTTTGGATGTAGTTTGGACGGTTTAGGACGGATGTAGAAGCTCTAACAGGGCTCCAACCGCTCCAAAGTAGCCCTAAAATAAACAGAAAATAACGTTGAGTTAGAAATCGTTGAGCCCATCAAAGCACAAAACCACATTTTTGGCCTCTGAGGTCAATAATTGTTTGAGTTATTTACCTCATGCTGGAGGAAGAGCGCCTTGAGTTGTCCTTTAGACCAGTAGTCCATGGCGTAGGCCAACAGCTTCATGGAGAGCCTGTTCACTCTCAGGAAGTTACCCACAAACACCACTCGCTCTATGTTCTTAGTGATGAAAGAGAACAGGGATAATATTACCTTTTTTTGTCTTTTGAAATCATGCTTTTTATTGTTTACTTAAGAAAAATGACTTCAACCTAAACCATAAAAAAGTAATATGTAATATAATAACATAACTGTAAATTGAAACACAAAGTACTATAAAACGAGGAGAAAAAAATTATAATAATTGAAGAATAAAGAAATAAGGAATATGTCTAAAAAATAATTAATTACATTTTTTAAATAAAATTTAAAAATATTAAAAAAGAAATATAAATAAATGAATAAAATAAATCCACACACCAGATTCCCAATACTGATATTACTTATTTGTAATGATATATATTAGTTTGTATATGATATTAAATTATATCACTTATTACCGTTATGTCACAACTAGTAATAGTAGTAGTAGTTATAGTAGTGGAAGCCATAAAAAAGCATTTTACCTAAATAAAGCAGTAAATAATACTCTTCAACTCAACTAATAAATCCCATCGACAAAAACTGTTCTGTCTATCTATGTATATTATTCAATGTATTTCTCTCAATATGCTTACATTTTCACTTTTTATTCCTTTTAATTATCTAACTGCATT